>JACXSJ010002738.1:0-16992 GCA_014851325.1 Pentalonia nigronervosa
TTAGTGAATCTTACCACTTGAAAAACGGATCTTTTCGTTTTCGGTGTACTAACAGAAAATGTACTCAGAGTGTTTTAGTGAATTCTACTATCGTCCAAACACATTACAATGTTTTAAAAACACTCGCCCAAACGCATTATGTTAAATTGCCCAAACACATTGCATTTTTTAAAAATTCGCCCTAACGCATTACGCCCTATTCCAGGTAATCGCACTACTTCAACTCATCATATTATTATAAGACATAAAATAACCAATCGAAATTTTAAATAATACTAAAAAATATATTATATAGGTATATATAAATATATAATAAATGTATTTTTAACTATATGTCCTGCACACCGGCCGAAAAAATAATAATATTGATTTTATGTACAAAAGTTCTAATCGAACTCATTGATCCCTCTTTCTACATGAATCAAATATTGTAACTCCTTAAAATTATCTATTATATTATACTACTGTGTATCTAAAACCATGCACACACGAGGTTTACCATTTTGCATTAAATTATCGCAAAAATAATTTTAAAACGGTATTATACTTCCGTACTAAAGTTATAATAACATAATAATTAATTATATATTATAAATAACAACAAAATATGATTTGTACAAAGACATTTTAGGTCCATAGAGTCATAGAGATGCTGGAATATTGTATGAAACTTTTGGAATTATTATAATACCCAAAAATATGTCTGTGTGATTGTGACGATTATGTATACTAAAAGTGAAATATAAGGGTACCTATATAGAACTCGAACTTCGAAGAAATGTTTTAATGTTATGGCCAGCACATTATGCGTACATAATTCAGTCATGCGCCATGCAAATTGCAATACTTGTATACATATATTATGATTTGTTATACTATAAACTATAAAATGTATATAAGTGATTATTATTGCGTTACTATTATTTATTGAACTTAAATATGGCCTCAGTCGTTTCAAAGCTTAAAACTCTTTGTTATAGCGTCAATTATAAAAAAAAAATGCAATCTAGATCGGCGATATATATAATACATATATACTAATATACGTGACAAGGCACATGATGCCAAAGAAAAAACAATAAAAAACGAATAAAGTCATAAATTATATACCTATAGGTACTATTCAGCCAAAACGGTTTATTGGACTATTAAAGTCATTACTGATTCTTTTATGGATTACGCCCCAGAAAATTCAGTTTAAATAATAAATTTGAATTCAATTTATTGAATTGTATATACTGTTTAGCCAATATTATTATTATATTATAATATGCTATCAAAGATTGTTTGAAAACGAAAACGAAAATAATATGTATGTATATATATATCAAATTTAAAATGTATTAATAATTAATATATTTAAAATATTTTTGATACCATATAGGTACACAATGAAAATGAAATACATTTAATGAGAAACAATGTTATTGAGTACTGTAAAATTATCTCTTTAATAAATTTTAAATTAAATTTTTCTTATGTAAAGATTGTAAATATTATTTTAAATAAAAAAAAATAAATATTTGTTATAATACCAGCGTTTAGATTTAAGTTAAGATTAATAATTATTTTTTAATCATTAGACTTGAAGAAAAATTTGATCATTTGTATTTGATGATATTTTTTTTAATAAATGACTTATTCTTATATGGTAAGATAGTTAAACATTGAATCTAATTAATTCTTCTGTCATTTAAGTTATACCTAATTAAAATATAAATATACTTGTTATTTACCTGTGTGGGAGTTAAATGAATTAGACTAGCCAAATGTTCTCGTTCCGGCGCTGATAAATATTTTTGTTGTTTGAACCTCCGTTCTAGTTCATAAACCTGTAAAAGTAATACAATAACTATAATATAGGTTATTTAATTTCTTCCAAGATAATGTATATTGGATAAGACATCGATTTTGGAAAGGAAATAAATACATACACAAGCCAAAGCCCAAAGGGGAAAGATATTTGGACAATGTACAAATGGGATGGATGTGTTCGTGTCAAAACGATGCCTTCGTGGATTTGACGTGACGCCTGATTGTGTTTACATTTATAAAAGAAATGTGGATTTTGAGACAGTTTAAGTGCGCTGTAAACATCTATGAACTTGAATAGTAAATATAGTTTTGGGTTACAGAATAGGTTATCGCACGTAAATAATATAATACACGTGCACTGATATAAGAACGCAAACTAAAAAAATATAAATAAAATACACTTATATAAAATGAAATGTTACTTTATGTCAATTGCATATGAACTAGCTGCTTGTAGCAGGTTGTAGACGTAATAAACATAATATCATTAATATGTATAATATTCATTATATCATTACATAATAAGTATTAAAGTAAAAAAAAACATAAGTATATTGTTTCTGAGTCACAAGACTTAATTCCTCTACACTAAAAATTAGAATCCGTAAAAATAAAAAAAAAACATAAGGAATTGAAACGTATTCAAAATTACACGATTGTACTTATATAAAATAATATCATATTATATATATATATAGTTTTACGTACTTGAGCCTGAGTGAACAGCACTCTCCGCTTTCGTCTCTGGGTAAGTGGAAACTGTAGAGGTGGTTTGATATCGCATTCCATGTTTGTCATACCATTCATCGGCGTGTTTGACGAGCCCATCAATCTCGATACTGCAATAACACATGATCGTTATTAAATTTGAATTTTTGGCATGGTGTATAATAAAGGTCAACGACTTTCCAGCCTAAAAACAGCGCTCATTGGGAATTCATTACATCTATACCTCTATACTATAAATACGTAAGGGTCTGGCGAATAATCCCTGCAACACCCCTTTAAACCACCTTGTAAGATGCTCGTTTATTGGCTCATGAATATTTCATAATATAATATAAAATAATATATATGTATATTTGAACAAGCTTATACCTTTTGATATATATGATACTTTATATTTACTTTTTATATTTTTCCTACATAGATTACTAACATTTATTATATTGACGTTAAGTAAATTTATTAATTATCTGCATACCCTAATTGATCTACTACGATCTACGACTACGTTTTATCACCTCTTTAAAAATATATCACGTAGGTATTGATAAAATAATAAATATAACTGCTCGCACTGACCTACGTTATATACGAGGTATATAAATTATCAGTGAATACATTATTTTATATTAATTATCTATAAATAATATTTGATAAAACTACATAATATAGTAAAATGTATGTTATATTAAGTACTTATATTATTATTATTATTATGGAGTTAAAGACTTCAAGTTTTTTTTCATATGCATCTAGAAAGGTTGGCGAACAATATATGTAACGTTTCATAACACAAGGAGATTATATATTTGAAATTGTATTTTGCATATTTTGTAATTGTTGCATATTATATATAATAGACAAATTAAAGCATATAGATACACATTTGGAAAATGTCAATATTAGATGTAATGATAAATATATAACATATTATAGCATTCTGTATAAAAATGTTATTTTCCAAATGTATACCTATAGAACGGTAACGCATGTAGAAATATAAACATGTAGAATATCTTGTTGTTCGATACAATAGTACTTAAAGGTAATAAACATTTAGTTATATATTAATACCTGTTTATACATTAAAATACATTTTTATTAATTTAAGACGAAGGAAAAAAAAATTAAGAAGAAAACGAAAATAATTAATTTTTAAATGTTCATAAATTAATAAAAAAAAATTTTTATATAAATATTATAATTTATAGGTACAATATTTTATGTATTAAATTTTTTTCACAGCATCTTTTAGGTGCATATTTTTTTATTTTTTAAATGCATAAGTGCTTACATATTTTGAGATTTTTAAGTACTTAAAGTCCTCAGCCCTAATTATTATGTACAATACATTTACATTGCAACTGTACGTCTGCATTACGGCGAAACGCGTATATACGAAATAGTGTTGATCAAGTACTGTAGGTTCCAATTATTATTTTGATGACAGGACGTACGTACGTACGTATATATAGCCGGCGATATATATTAATGTACCCTCCCAGCCACCACGCACACACACACACACACAAGCACATTGTTCATGCCAGTCACAAAGCAAACACAATATATATATATATATATATATATATATATATAAAGCCGCGCCTTGTCAACTACAAATGGAGCGTGCGATATGGGTTCCGAGCTTTTTGTGCGCGCATTATCCAGATACGATTTTTGACAGGTTTTTGCCTTACATAGAAGGGTAAGGAATCGATAAACACCCTGTACATATAATAATAATATATTCGAAGACACGTGTCGACAAGAACAGAAATACGTGAGTGCGCTGCAGTGTGTATATAATGTACCTATGCAATTGCGTGTTGTATTTATTATAATATTATATTATTGTGATTGTGAACTTGCATATTATACTTAAATGTTTGCCCGTGAGTATAATATTATAATTTAATATAAGCGTGTACACGGGAAACGAGTTATGCCTACCTAAGAAACAATCGAAGAATTTATATTGTATAAGTATAATTGATATAAACTATGTTACACATTTACGCGTATATTGTATTATATTGTAATAATAATAAAGAAAAAAATAAAGATAGCTATATCTGACGCGACAGCCGTATTTAAAGTAATTGTTATGGATTAATGGTCTTATTAGTATAAGTTAACGTAGGGTTAAAGTGAATGTTTAACAAACACCATGTGAGATTTTTTCATTTTCGTAATAACTCTTTAAGACGGTAGGTATATATTTTAATGCCCAAACCTTTTTTCGTCTACTGGCCACATGAGTAAATTTGTTCCTTTGTGCGAGCCAATATTATGATAATCGGAATAATCCTATACGCGGTAATGTTGAAATTTAAATTTAAATCTGCTTGTATACAGATAATAAATAATGATATTTGTATAATTGCCTGCCAGCTTAATTATTAATAATAGTAATAGTCTGATAAAATTATTAAATTATATTTTATGATTTCAAAATATTTACAATATCTGTAAGTATATATAGTATACGAAAAAAAAAATAAAAACATCGTGATTCTAATAATTAATTCTAAAAGCCACAAGGCAATTTAAATAATATATATATATGCTATTTTTATATTCTTATTCATTATTATAATTATAAATAACTTTGTTTTATATTATTATAAAGTCATTTGTAAATATAACATGATATTAATTTTAAATTTTACATCCATGATGGACGGTTCATCACTTGTTAGATGTTTTAATTTCAAATTAGACAGCAATTGGTTGAAATATATTAATTTGAAGATTATCTTGTTCAACTTAAAAGAAATAAACAGTTAACAAAAATTAGGGAAGTCTTTTAAGTTTGAATACAGTCTAAAACTATGCAAAACGTCTATTTTACTCAGATTTTATAATATAAAACCATGATACTAGACTAGTAATAATTGAGGTATTAAGACAATAAAATGATTCAAAACATTATCACGTATATGTTAATTATAAGTTAGGTTAGATATATGAGTTTAACACAATGTTCAAGTCTCATGCAATATTATTCAATATAGTTAACATTTTATTAAGTAATTAGTTACGTTACTGATTAAAAATTATTTTTAAGTTGCATACAGCGTTAAGTCAGCAGACAATAATAAATCTGTATATATTTGAGTATACTTAAGAAAGTGTTTAAATTTCTTGTTATTTCAAGAAACTCGTAAGATTATTGTTTTTCGATGTTTAAAATATGTTTTAATGTTTACTATTGAGATTCATACTTAGGAAACTTTGAAGAACGGTTTAAAAGTTCAAAAGATAATAAATATACCTTCTTGTAACTATCAATATTAATATTCTTTAAACAGCTAGACCATTTAAAAATTATTTTATTAAAAATTATACTTAATGAAATTATTCAACCATTTCCTCCTTTTACTTAAGAATAAATGATAATAATTTTCTATTATTTAATATTTATATATTTAAGTCGACCTGCAGTTGGAAAAGGTAATATGGCCATACAAATTATATTTGGCCGCAACATATGCAACTACACCTTATTTTTATATCATAATAATTAAATAGGATATATTTGCTTAAAACCTTTACAGTAGAAGAGATATTCAACTAACATTAAAACTATGAAAAAATTCAATTTTATGAAAACGGACTCCCTTCCTTTTGCAACTATAGTGTACTCTCGATTATCCGTGGAATAGGGTGGCAGGACATCCACGGATAAACGAATTCCGTGGATAATCCGCAAAATTAAATTTTATAATAAAAAATAAATTGGAATTTGAAATTGAAAATTATTAATAAAAATCAGTCACAAGTTGTTGTTTCTTCGTTTGACAAAGACGCACTTTTTTTTTCTTTTTTCACTCATTTCGCTATGAATTTGTAATAAAAAATATACAATAAATAATATTAATGTACAATGTATACGTGTATTAAAAAAATATATTTATATATTTATTTTTATATAAAATAAATTGTATTTTACGTCGTTATGGAGTAATCGGCTATCACAAATTCACAAACCAATTAAACCTATAATGATTTTAATGAGATACAATATATATTTTTTTGTATACATATAGGTATGTAGACGATTCCGCGGAAAACAACGGATAATCCGCTCGCGGATAATCGAGAGTACACTGTAGTTGACTCATTTGTATATAAGTTTTTATATTATAAAATATAAAATTATATAAACATTATAATATTCGTTTAGTGTCGAAACATCCCTTATATTTATTTATAACTAAAAAAATATTTTATTTACATAAATGCACAATTAAAATCAAATTAGTTCCAATATTTTTTTAATTGAACTAACTATTATGTGTGTCTATTAAAAAATTACCGTTTTTTTAACACACAAAATGTGTTATTGTTAGATATAAAATAAAAATAATATCTATTTATAAGCCATGATTTCTCACGTTATTTTCTGTCTGATTTCGGTATTAAGGCAAACATTAAAACCTAAAGAAAAATGTACAATTATCCCACGAGTTCCGTTCAATGTTTTATACTTATAAAAAAACAATATGGTCGGACTTGACAGACCTTGACGAGCACAATTTATTTTAATGGCCGCCCCTTCGTGCATGGCCCACATCAATAATTCCGCATTTCCTTTTCCATCGGTTCGGCAACATAGCATGATAATAATATGTACGGTATGGTATATAGACGTATAAAGTATATTATATATATATAATGATATATGCATATTATATCACAAGAGACACGCGTTAACAACCATGGTTCAGTATTGAAAACCTATTTATAGTATTTACAATACGCATAAAACCACATTATACGACAAAATATAAGACGCTCGATCGAATAAAGAATATCCGGACGGGTATTGCATTTTTTGTCCGCGATTGACTCATCCGGCACCTTTTTCGAGTGGGCGTTTCACGTGCGTATATTGCCACCGATTTCTGAATGAACGAAAATTATTATCTGGTCGACAAATCAGGAAATACGGCTATTATTATTATATTGTGTACACGAAATAACGCGTTGAAAGGTTCTTTTTAAAGCGCATTATAGCAGATATACCTGCTGCAGTGATCTTAACATTCTACTACATCACTGTGGCATCGTGGGTGTCCCCCGTCCAGAGTGAGAGCGAAAAAAAAACCCCGGTAGAAAAGATAATATTTTGATAGCTTGATTGCTATCGGACGAGGGAGAGGGTTCGTTTATATACGATTGAAATAAACCAATAACAAGCGCATTGTCGGGCGCGCGCGTCCGGGAAACGTATATATTTTTACCTGTTTGTCAAAACCAAAACTACGTCAATGTTTTTCTAAGTTTCCGAAGCCACGAAGTATAAAAAAATTTAATGAGTCTTCTCCTCTACCCCTTTCTGCAGTCGTCATCACTCATTCCCGAATGGAATTCGTTTCGGTCGCCGTATTTGTATTTGCCAAACATTGGTAGCCGGTCGGTATTATACAGGTCCAGCAGGCCTTGAAAATATTTCTTAGACAAACACTGCACAAGCTATACAGGGTGACAAATATTATTTTAATGCTGAACGGTATAAACGAAGCGCACAATAGTCCATGTACAACGTGGTTAGGCATGGTTCATTCACAATATATACACATATATGATGGACATCATTGGGAAACACATATAAAAAAATGTGCTTGGTAACGTCCAATAGACATAGCTGGTTTACCTACCTATATATTATACATTATTATGACTATACCGATCGATTTTATTGTTAGTCGTATGATATGGAGGTCATAGTATTATTTTAGACGTTCGATTTATAGCCTTGTTAGAATATTTTCTCATGTCTAAACGCACAAAACACACACTTAAAACACGATTTTATTATTTAGATAGACAATTTTTTTTTACAAAGAGATTTCATTATGGTTTAAGAAAACAATGCTACAAGATTTAAAATGTTTGATTTTTTGTGCACCTACATCACTGCATGTATATTGAATAAAGTTAATGCGTTTAAAATAATATAGCGCTTGTTGATTTTAAAAACGTTAATTAAATATTTAAATGTATATTACTTTAAACATTTTATGTACTTTTTTAAACCTAGTATATATTTATACATCAAATATTAATTAATAAAATGTGTAAGTATTAGCTATAATTAATTTCTACATTATATTAATATTAAATAGTAAATTCTATAAAGGAATAGGCGTGATAGGACTAACGCTACTAATATATATATTAAATTATATATAATTCATAATATTTTAGTACAATATTATTTTTAGACATTAAATAATACTATGACTCACGGTTATCTACTAGCAGATAGCAATACTATGAAAACATTTCAATATTTGTATGGAAATATAGTTGAAAGTAATTTATCTGAAGTATTTTAAAAATAATAAATTATATGCATCTAATAATTTTCATTTTTAGTACCTATAAGTAATAAAATTTTCATATTAATTTTAAATTGTTAATCAGAAATATGTTTAGTTTATTTCATACAAAACTACAAATACAAGATACCTACTTAATTAATTAAGTATATAATATTATGAATTGTAATACACCCTTGTAGCCTTGTAACATTTTAAATTCTTCTAAAATTCGATCGTTAACAATTTCGTTAAATAGTAGGTAGAAAATATTATTTAATTTTTTATATTATTTCCCTATTATTTGAAAACAATATTTACGTACCGATGGATAATAAAAAAAAAAATATTAAACACATACGTCATACAACATAATATTTTAGGCAGATGATTTACCCTATCTTATTTAAACCATCAGAGCTATAGGTTAGCATATTTTTAGAATACAGTATGACAAGGGCCGCCCATAAAAAGCTTTAGGCAGTCGATCAAGACCCAGACGTTTGTGGGGCTGTTCTTATAGTAGGTTCATAATAAAAAGAGGGATAATGACATTATAACGACTGTTGTAATAACCGGTTAGATAGTGTACATCCCGCGGCAAATGTTTTGCGGAAAAAGGGGTTCTCGTATAAACGGATCCCGGTCTAATCCAATATGACACCCTGAATGCACACCCCCAGCGTATTTTACGGTCGCTTGGGCATGTTTGTGTGAAAAAAACATAAACATCCTTCGATTAACGATAATAAATCTTTATAAGTCTAATTTGGAATAGAATATTGTGTAAATGCATTTAATATTATGGATAAATTATTATAATAATATTTACATATTTAAGAATACTATAGGATAAATATTCCTAAGTATAACAATACGTACTATTTTTTGTTTTATTAATACTATTGCCAAATTTATTTAAAATTTCTATATAGGTTTATACATGTTATACATTAAAGTTTAATTTTAAAACGAAATTAAGAGAGAGAACACCTTTTTTAAAAATATTTTTAAGTCGACTATAATATTACCATTAATGTATTTTTATTTTTTTGATTAATATAACATTTGAACTTTAAATATTTCTTTACTGCAGTTATTTATATACTAATTAATTATGATTAATGAGTAATAGGTAAGTAGGTGACTAATTAGTAATAATTATAACATATAAGTCAAGAACCTTATACCTACAATCCTACATATTGACTATGTTGTATAGGGGTGTAACGTAATTTTTCAATGCTTAGGTATATGTAATAAACAATTATTGTGAACTAATTACACATTTTTTACGATACTATGTTAAAAAACAAAATTTAATTTTTATCATCCATCAATATTGCAGTAAATGGGCATAATTTTTGATTTATGAACATTTTATTTACATGTTTGTACACATATAATATGTATATTCAAACATTCAATATATACGATGCAAAGGAATAACATGTTAGAGTCAATATTTCAATCAAAATTCACATAATTTTTTAACCCTGCATGGTAATAAGTTATTTAATATCTGATTAATTTAATAAAGTGACGTAAAAAAATAAATATATTGTTTGTATATTTTGTTAATTTATTAGATATTTTACAATTTTTAAGTAATTATAATTATAGTTCTTATTGATGTATTTTAAGTGCTATAAAATACTATTCTTATATGGTAATAAGTTACTAATAACAAATAATACATAATAAACTTAACTCCAAATAAGAAATAGTTGATAAATTAATCGTTTTATTTTTGTTTCATAAAACTATAGGTATGTCTATATATATATATATATATATATATATATATACGTAGTTGGACTTTAAAATGTAGTTGTCAGGTCTTATAAATTAATTACCATTAAATAATAAAATAATAGATTTTAATTACAAAACACAAAAATTATAAATAATTCACCTAATATTTATAATAGCCTTAGGTAACACTATCAATAAATATATGCATAATTGTAGTATATATTGTACTCGAAAAATAATTTAAAATACTTATAATACCTATAATTTATTAGTTAAGAATTTGAACACATTAAAACTCAGATACTCTTAAGAATTAAGTAGATATAGTGTCCATAATATTATATTATCAACAATTTTTGTTTTTAATTTCAAATACCGACAACATAAAAAATCTTCAAATTATCTTTTATATTATACTATAGGTTACTATTACAGAAATTGTCTATATTTTCTAGGTTTAACGGTTTAGTTCAACAAATTTACAATGTATACAAAAATCTTCTGTGTTATTGAGAAGTATATTTTAAATTTGACTGTAAAATATTTATTTAATTTTTATGGATTTTTGGAAATAATTTAATGTCATTTAGGTAAAAGAAAATACTCAAACTTATAATAGCATCCTCTGCAGCATCGACCAATTGTCGTTATATTACTAATTTGATTTATAAATACATGTTAAAATATTATTATATATAATATTAACCTACTTGCAAACCGTGGGTCGTTGGATGGTGCCCCGTACCACGTGGCCGAATTCCCGTACGACGCTACCATGTCCGGCTGACAATATTGAGGCGGCGGCGGTGGAGGCGCTGGGAATTGCGGGTGCACGTGCCAGCTGGCTGCGGCCGGGACTGCTCCAGGGACGTTGTTGTTGTTGTTGTTGTTGTTGTTGTTACCTCCGCCGCCAGACATGGCCCCAGGGCTTCCGGAGGCACTGCCACCGGTACTGCCGGCCGTGCTGGACCTGTGGTACGGGGAAGGCGAGCCGCACAGCTCGAGCTTACGGTACTCCTCGATTGGGCTGAGTATGTCGGTAACGGAGAACGGTGTCGTGTGCGCTGCGTGATGGTTGTGATGGTGGTGGTGGTGCGGTTTGGGGCTCAGCGACATCGCTAGGTCAGCGCTGTTGAGCTCCGGCAGCAGGTCGCCCGAGCTCTCGGAGAACACGGCTGATGCCGCCGACGAAGCGGCTGTCACCGAGAGAGCCACTTTCGCGGTTTGTCCGAAAAACTTCTACCCGGAAAAACGTTGCGGCTGCGATCGCGCCTAATTTTTTTTACCGTTTTTTTTTATTTTTCGGCGATGACAGAATGCGGAAAATCTGGAAATCGACTACTGCACTATCACATCATCGTGGTAAACTGGTTTTTTCTGAATTTTTTTAAACGCGATCCACGTGTGTGGTGGCGCAGCCGAGAAAAAAAGAAAAAACAATAATAATAATAGCGCAAAATAAATAAACTCTGAGGCTCTCGTGTGTGGAGCACCACCCGAAACTAGTGTCACTCGAAACTGGACTACTCGACGTCGACGAGAGGACTCGAGGGCCGCACTCGAGTGGCGGAGCCCCTCGGCCCCGCGCAACCCAACCGGCCGTGGGACGGAACCGCGCGGAGGCGTGGCCGACGGCAACCAATAGCTGCGATACCTGTGCCAACACAATGCGAAAGGCTGTGATGAAAAAAATGAAAGAGAGAAAAAAAGAGAGTAAAAGAAAAATGTTTTACACTGCAGCGCGCGTATACGTATACGAAGGGTAAAAATCGTAGATAACAATCGGCAGCGATTCGAAATTGGTGGGGTGGGGTGGGGTGGGTTGGGTGGAGGGTCGGAGATAAAAACAGTTACCGCCGGTGCAATAAAAATATCGATATTTCCGGTCGTGTATAAACCTTTATATGTATCTACCTATAAACTATATAGGTAGGTGCGTGCAGATATACATATGTGCCATAACAGTCCTATGTATAAAATAAATACTCTAAGAGCACAGGATTAGTTTTGATATGGCACTCCGGGCCGATGGGAAAAGTAGGGTTTTATATCAGTGGTTAGGGTGGGGGCCTCTTGTGCGCGCTAGAAGCATCATCGTCTCAAAGTAGCGTAATCAATTACACGCAAAACGAGTACTGGCGAGAGGTAGGTACTTATCGCCACGAAAGACAACACCATTTGACTTAGCCAAGTGCATCGTATCGCCTCCGCCATATAGCTGCACTCTCTTCGGTTATATATATATATATATATATACACACATATGTATGAAGAATCCGAAATCGGTTAACCGGAAGCCTCGTCAATACGATGTGTACTTATAGGTGTACGACGCGTATTATGTTATGATGTAAATTATGTCACGTATAGGTACTATTATAAGTGCGTTGCATATAGACCAACGTGGGACAGAAGTTTCGATTTACATCAAAATTGCGTTGTTTTGCAACAGGATGGTTTGTATAAAAAATAATTTTGAACGGTGCTCGATTCACATCAAAGCGAATTTCAAGAACAATAATTAAAATTACATATTCAAACCGCATTGCAGTAATAATACCTATATATAATATATAACACAAATTACTGATTTTAACTTAGATTTTCAGATTTTTCTGTATTATAGTTAGGTATTTAATGTAGGTGTACAGTATTTAATATACTATATATTATAATACTAGACTATAAAATGTTATATATTACTAAATTATATAATATTTATATGTAGGTTTAAATATTAAATCATAATACGTTTTTATTGTATTAAATTAAATGTAAAACTTGAATAGAAGTAATTTTAAATAGGATACTTTAAATAAATCCATCTATCAACTATAACTGGTAATATTGTATAGGTACCAACTTATATTATCCTTTTTTTTTTATGATTAGCTACAGTAAATGTGTACAATATTTTCTGGAATGAACTTTCAAGATTTATAGGACTCTTGGTTGTTCAAAATCATCTTCGACTTTCGGACTCACTTTTAACCTTGTTTTTTGAATACAGTTTCTAATTACTTTCAAATTATTTGTATAATAACTAATATTACTATTGGAAAAATTAGATTAATTTGTTCAGAACTATATATTCCTAAAAAAATACACGCTTTTGAAAGAGGCAGGCTTGGATTATAATTAAAAAATAAATATAAGCTTAAATAGGTACAGAATATTTAGAGCATTATCAAGACTGCCGTTTAGACCAAATGGTATTACCTACTTAACATTTTTCTCGATGTATAATCAAACTATCAGTACAACAATAAATATTTAAATATTTTGAATCATCAGCTAGTGGATATATTAACATCTTATTGTCTGGTCATTAATTAAATAATACTATATTATTGGACATTTTTATTATTATTAATTGAATATTATTACGAGTTATGTTCTTGAATAATTATAGTTGTGAGTTTATATTTGTTATTTTGCGATAAATTTATAATTTAATAAATAATATATTAAATAGTTTTTTATGTTTGTTTTATAGAATCGATAGACAATATTTGTAGGCATAGAAACTTAAATACAAATAACATAAGTCATAACAAATATTTTTTTAATTTATCTTATATAGTTACATAATCAAATCATTTATTTGAAGCAGTGCGTCGTGGGGTAAATCGGAATGCTTGTCAGTGTGACAAATAACAGCGTAATCAATATCACCCTAGGGGTACCTACAATTATAATTAGCTTACATGTTTCATTTTACTTTACATACATTTTAATATTTTTCTTTCAAATAAAGGTATCTATTAAAAATAAACTTTCTTAATGTAAAAAACACAATACAATATGAACAATTAAAAAAATTATTATTAATTATTTTAAAATTAAGCTCATTACAATTTTGATATAAGGTTAAAAATAGCGCAATTGCAATTTTTGTAGATACAAGATTGCCCAGGTTACATTTTGCCCTTTATCTAGTTTTTATTAAGGACAAGAGAAAAAAAATAAATCGCAAACAGAATTTTTAAATTTTGTTTTTATTTTGTTGAATTTGTACTCAACTCTGAACCTATGGACATATTTTTTGTTTTTTTAAACTAAAAAAAGTTGAGGTTTTACTTAGATTTTATTTTATTTTTTTGACAACTGTGTGTAGACCCGGCATTATGTGGCACAAATATCAATCTTAAAAAGTGGCGAAAATTAAATTTTTTTCTTTTGGTTGTTTTTGGTGCAAATACATAGGTACGCCCACATACTTACCCACCGTTTTCGCTTAGAATTATTTACTGTGCCAATACAACGACCTATAATTTATCATCATTGAATTCAAATTGAACACATCCATTACAGTACCTTATACTCAATAAAATTACAAGATACACAGTACATTCAAAACCTATACTATACTTAACAACTTCCCCTAAAAATAATTTATTTATTATATAGTACCTAGTTTCATATCCAAAAAAATATCAATATTTGAATTATAATAACAGAATAATGTTTTATACAATAATGCTTATTTGGTGTCTGTATATTTAATTTAAAATATTCATTAGTCTCGATATTTTCTCATAATAAAAAATATTAAATTAACAACTATTATTTCTGCTATTAATATAGAACTAAAATTATTTCTAAGAGAAACTTCACATTTCGACTTAATTTTTTTAAAATTCAATTCAATTATACTTACATCAAGAATGCTGAAAAACTTAAGTCAATTTTTTTTAATCTTTAAGAGTTTTATCACAAAACATGATTTATATTCCCTACCGTAAATGAATTCTATTCAGAATCATTTCTTAATGCCAATGTATTATAATTTATAGGTGGGGAGAGAATTTACGAACCCATTGTTTTGAATGTCGAGCATGTACATTTTTTAGAAAAACTCCGTTACATCACGGATGGGGGCATAAGGAACGTTGTTTTTAAGAGTACTCCAAAATACCCCCCTCGAATAATATATTTTCTCCTCCGGACGTGTAATTATTATTGTTAGAACTACAAAACGATAATAATAAAAAAAAATACTTGGTGCAATATCACTAATCGACAAACGGAATGCATTGTGGTGACATAGAAATGGACTTTCGAGTGGCACTGTTATGTTATTATTTTTGCAAGGGGGCGCGCGTTTTCAATAAACCCATTCAACCATAGTTGGAGTTAAAACTGCCAAATCTACACGGAAATAAAAAAAAAACGGAATTTCAACTAATTTACTTATATTATATTATTTACACTATGTATAGTATGTACATTTAACGTTCAAATGTATACAGGATGGTTTGTCGAGTAAATCTTGTACTTACAGTGTGGGGAGGTAGATTATGAAGTTTCTATGTTATTATATTACGGTCCATGAACGATTCATATAACGGTTTCAACTGCCTTCAATCTATTATAAACTAATTGTTCAAATGAAATGTTTTCAATAAACAATACCCACTTATCGGGTTTTCTTACCGAAAATCCGTTTCAACACGTCATCTTGGCATTGATAAAAATCATAAAAATAAACTGGAAATACTGAAATCCGTATCTCTATAGTAATTAGTATATTGAAAAGGGCGCAATTTCAATGAAAAATACGTACTGAAACCCACTACTTTTTCAGTTGGTCTTATAACATAGATTACACGATGGGCAAATTCGATAGCGACTTAATTCCAATTGACCAATTAGTTGTTATTTGTTTGAGCCGTTAAAAGACACTACATCAGATATTCAACATATGTAGAATATCTATTGATAGATAAAGAAAGACGTTATCGTATTTATAAACAGAATGATTGATATTTGGTATGGATGAAAAACACATGAAAATTATTATAAAAACAATATTTTTTATTTCCTAATTTACACTTAAAGATCGTACCTACACAATATAATAATATGCACTAAACTTTTAAAAAATGATCTAAAAATTCTATAAAAAACTTAAAAATAAAAGTTTTACTTTTTAACTATATGAGGCATGAAATCAATTATGTAGGTACTTGGGTTGCATTGACCTATAGAGCACCCAAAAAAGGTTTTATTTTACATTGAAACATGGGATCTTATGCCTAATTACATAAATACATAATATAGCCATATCAAGGTATTATATATTATTATCATTTACAACAAAACACCACTTCATGTATTATAACTATACGTATAGTTGACAATTTAAATATCTATAGTAAAATTTTTAACGTTCAATCGCGTAAACAATAATAATAGTTTACTTACGGTTACGATATTCGTTGAACTAGTTTGGCTTGTTTCACGCAGTCATATAGACTCTGTAGACTATTATAAAGTAGGGGTAGCAAATTTTTCTGACGCTATGTGCCAAAAATTACTTTTTTTATTTTATTTTTGAAGCGTGCTATTTAATTATGAAAAATAT
>JACXSJ010002738.1:17092-37944 GCA_014851325.1 Pentalonia nigronervosa
ACTAACGCACTTCATGGGGTCCGCAATCCACCGCAGGTGGATTGCCTACCTGATAATTTACTGTTCGCATATTGTCCGTGATCTAATGCAGTGGATTGTCTACCTATGTGGTTTAAATGCATATAAATCATTTCAGGTTAATCTCAACTTAATATTTGGCTCAGGCAACGCAGGGCGGAACGGCTAGTATATTATAAAAAAAATGTATTATTTTGAATATATTAATATAAAAAATGTAATATTAAAATATGTAATAAAATTATCTAAAAGACGATAGTGAAAAAGTACTAACATTATGATATTGTTGTTTATTATTAAAAATGAAATAAAATATAAATATTTTAATTTTTTGTGTACCATGAATTTGCCATTTCTGCAGCTATATAGTGTCCAAGATCCACGACCCATAAACGCAAATTAGTTACGCAGCATATTATATATATATATATGTTACGGTGAATGATGTAAACGTGATTTACTTAAAAATTGGTAAATATTTTAAATGTAAACGGTAATTGACGTTAATCCCCAGTTTGGTTGGAGAATGATGTTCAATGCATTTATGTCGGTGTGAACGATCAGTGATAAATGTATAGGTACGCGACAAAGCTTCGTTAGTTAAAAATATCATGATGGAAGTAGATAAATAAGAAAAAATTCAACTAGTCATAACATCGATAAGCCAAATAATAATATGAAATTGTCTATTAGTTTATTAGTTAGTATATTCTAGCAAGTTGTATATGCGACGAATGCATTGTTTATAATTATTTGTAATAATTTATGTTACTTGTGAATTAAATATAATAAAATATAAATTCAAATACAGCGTTGTAGTTTTATTTAATTATAATATTAAAGTATAGAGAACCAGAATAAATTTAATGCAGCAATCAAAAAAATTATCAACAGTAAAAAGAGAGGTAACAATATATTTTATTTTAGTTCTGAAGAATACAACAATAAGATTCAAAAAGTAAAAGAATTAAAAATTGGAACACAAAAAAAAAACGGTAACGAATAATAAACTCATGTATAAATATGATGTTGTGACAATTGGTGGAAAAGAAAAATTAAATAAACCTATAGTTGAAAATGACTGACGTTTTATATTACGTCACAGTAAACAAGTTGTTTGATGTAATTCACACGGCACATTTAGCAGTAGGGTATGTTGGTAGAAATAGGTTAATGACTTAAAATCAAAATATTGTAATATGACAGTGTCAGTTATGACATATTTAGGCTTATGCAGTAATTGTCAAGTAAAACAATCGAATCCAAAGAGAGGACTTGTGACAAAACCAATTCTACATTCGGCATTTTATTCAAGGGTGCAAATTGATTTGATTGACATGCAATCGCAAAACGATAATAGTTATCGCTATATAATAAACTACCAAGATCACTTAACTATATTTGTCATTTTAAAACCTCTGAATCGATTTCAAAAATGAATCACCCACCAACAAGAAATCATTATTAAATAGTACCTATATTAAAAGAATCAGTGTATTATTTGAGATTTATCATCATTTACCACCAGTTTTGATAAATGATATCAATAACGAGAGAAAGATGTACATTTCGGTTTAAAATATTTTTTTTTACAACATTTACCTACATAATTGAATCATTTTGGTTAATGACGTCATTGACCGGGGAATGACAATATTTACCAATTTTCGTATTTCACCGTAATATATATATATATAATATATGTGTGACGTATTCAACCTTTTTGTTTCCGCATCGTGGGGCAAGGAAGATTAAAGTCTTTTGAACCGTTTTATTGGCCACTTCACCTGCCTCGCTATAATATTATATTGGAATTGTTTCGAGTTCACGGCGGATTATACACCAAATCTCCCCCGCGCATTGTTCCCGGTTTACAGCAGTCAAAAATAATCACGGGACACGCGACTAGAAGGCAGCGGCAGAGAACGCCCCGACTCGCGCATCGTGTTTCAATCGGTATCCAGTTACAGCAGCCGACTGAAATTAATATGTATCTATACCTGTCTGCCCGTGTGCAGATATATATAAGGGGTGATTTATAAATAAAGGTCCTATGTATATATATGTGTGTGTGTGTGTTTATTATATACATGGTTAGGAGGTACATTTTACCTATACTACACGTGTGTGTATAAAACAAATGTCACTAAACATCGTAGTAGTATACACATAGGGTCAAACGAGTATAACAATATATACATATTATTATACACCTATTTTTACGATTTTCCACCCCTATGAACTGACTAGTGACTACGTCTAATCAATAATCAGATTTGGATGTTCGATTTGAACAGAGAGTCATAAAGCATTATATTTTTATTGATTTTAATGTAATACGTATGATATATTATTGTACATATAATAAGATATGTTACGGTAAAAATACGAATACTAGTAATACGAAATCTAGTATGTACAAAATAGTTTAATCAAACCCTGATTGATTTTTATAATTTGGACTTTTACAAACGAGATTTAGTAAATCTTAAGATAGACAATCAGTAAAAGCCCAAAATTGTTTACCAATTAACGATTGTGTGATATTCTTTCCTTGCATAAAGCAGTAAAACTCGTATATAATTAAAATATTATACGTTAACTAAATAAAAAAAAAATTGTTATTTAAGTTTATTAATTAATAGGTACCTAATAACGGGTCATAGGCATTATATTAGCTACTATACTACAGTAGTTTATTAGATACACAAATTTATATTATTTCTTAATATAATATATTATGACAATAAATGTATATTATTATTGTATATTATTGCATTAATATTACATATTATTGACTGTTTGAAAAAATATATCATAAATCAATGTAAATGACGAACCGAAAATGTATTGCGCAACTCAAGATATTACAGTAGCTAAGCCTGCGCAAATAAAAATATATGTAATATTTTATAATAATTTCAATTTTTGTAATAATATCATAATAATATAAATGTGTATATCCAAATAATTAGGTACTATATAGTAGTAGCAAATGTATACCTAATATGTACTTAAATAATAATTTTAATTTTTTATAAATTTAACGTGTGATATTTTAATTATATACAAGTACCTAAAAATCAAGGGAAAATATTTCGAAATTTTACCAACACAGTAACACTGATTGTTTACCCTAAAATTTACCAAAACTCTATTTTATGTATCCCAGGTTTTACCGAAATCAATCAATAAATTTCTGAAATTTGATGAAATCTAAGATTTACTAGTAAATTCTAGGTCTAACTACTATTTGTCCTTTTACCGTAACATATACTATAACACAAACAGACACATTGGTAAGTAAACAGAAATTGCAATTTACAAACAGATTCTGTAAATGCATTATATTATTATTTAATATAAAAGATCTATGGTTTAAATTATTATACTCACAGTACTTGTCGCACATTTTTTTTAATTTGCCTATTTGTTTGAAATATACCAGTGATAACTAATAACTAGACACTATAACTCAGCTTTCGACAACTTTTCATCATTCAAAAAAATGCACAAGCCATGTATTAGACTGCTTAATTGTTGTAAAATTTGCTCTTTAGTAGACTTAGAACCAGAAGTACTCAATTAGGTACCTAGGTATATTTTCGACCAAGTGAAATGCTACAAAACGAGGTTTACTTACATCTAGGGGCTAGAACTACCCCCCACCAGCAGCTAGTAAAAATAAATCTATAAGATTTTTTTTTTAATATTAAATTATATTTCGGTTTGATTAATTATGGTTGATGTAAAAACAATATAATTAGTAAGAGCAAAAGTACGATGCTACTCCTATAGATATGATTTATATAATTACAACTGATTTGCATTAATAATTTAATCATTTGTGTTATATATTTGATATTCATATTCAATACACGTTTTCTATATGCGTCATGAAAATTACTTGTATTCTGATGATTCGAAATAATTCATAAAAATATTACTATATACACAAATATTAACAAGATGAATATGTGTCAATGTATTATAACGAGCAATGGCAGCTTTGGCGATTATTCAATAGGGTACTTTGTGCGAAGAAGAGCCTCTCATCAACTGACACCTTAGCTCTGAGGTTTTTGTAAAAGGAAATAAATTTATTTGAGCGTGCCGTTTCCATCCGGAAACATCAACAAAGCGGCAGCTTTTTGAGCACCTCTCCAACTTTGAGTGTCCTCTTTCTTTGCTCGAAGAACCCGTCTTGGCTACTTGAAACTTGATCAGCTCGCACCTCATCCTTTTTATTGGTTAAACTAAATTATATACCAAATATCGTGTAATTTCAATAATAATGCTACCTATTGAAACTGTATAATTTTTATCATCATTATATAAGTAATAAGTGTAATAAATAAAACTCTCCATTAATATTATAAATTATAATTACACGAAACTTCAAATTGAAATCAACTTATAGCGAAGCTCAATATAGGTAGGTATATGTGCAATTATTAATAAATGGTTTATTCGAAAAAATATTTTACTTAAATGTAGAAAATATCTACACGAAAATCAAAAAAATAGTTGAAAGGTCACAAATAAAATATTTATTTAAAATCCAAGATCTTGAACCTTATAATAATTTGGTGATTAGAATATTTAAATTATAAAAAAATCATAATAATAATAATAATTATATGAAAAAAAATCATTTGCGATTACATCTTTTTTTTTTTATTATTAGCTTTTAGTAATAACTATGGTAGCTCAACAATTATATAAATAATAAATATTATAAATATCAACTGTAAAATAATAATTTTTAGTCATAACATAACAACAAGAATATAGGTCTGTAACATTACATACAGTTAATAGTTTAAACATACAAAGGTAGATAAGGTTCATATAAATATATATATATAGAAAATTAACATACAAAATAAAAAAAAGCACACAGTATGTATAGTTAAATAATGTACAAGATAAATAATAATGTGATATTGCGTCATTACGAGTAGAGATATTTACTTTGTTTATAATTGGGACTTATTTTATAGTGAAGTAATAAGAGAAAGGAGAGGTTTAATTATGTTTATGAATAGATATTTATGTTGACAAAGGTCGACGGGATGCACGAAATTATAGTAAATATTTTAGTAATTATTTTAAAAGTAAGAAACATCTAAATAAGTAATTTAAAAAAAATAATAATATATACCTATTTTAATTTAGGTAACATATTATGTGATTATTTTCAGTTTAGTATTGAGGATGGCATTTTGAAGCAACTATAAGAATGTATGATAGAACTCAATTTACGGTCTGTTAAAAAAAATGCATTTAACTGTCGACGAAATTCCAAGGAAGTTGCATTAAGGACAGTGGCTACAGCCTAATCAACAATAAACTAGTACAAGGATTATTTAAATACATTTGACAGAAAAAATTCCAAACAGTGTAAAAGTGCATTTGTATAAAAAAAAATAGTTTTAAATGTAACTCTAGATGTGTCTCACTTTCGTGTTTCAATTGATAATAATTATATAGAATAGATAATTGTAAATTCTATTTCGAATAAATAATAAATTTTGAATATAGTCTAAGACTGTGTAAGCATTTCTTGAAATGACTAGTCACTTTACATAATGCCTAGTCAGTATAAGAAATAAGAATAAAATTTAAAAATTATTATTATTATGTATATTACCTAAAATCAAATAAAATTATACCTAATTTCTAAATAATTCAAATTGATGACAATATATATTATAATAACGCGCATTTGGCAGTAAATTATGGTAATTTGAAAAAAAAATCCATTTAATTATTTCCATTCATATTCAACATCGCGTAGAATTCCGATTCTATATAGACGTGGCGCACGGTATATACCCCTCGTATATTAATATATTATTATAAAACATATATACCAACTATAAATGTTCCTCTTTCATTATATCGACGGGAGCTGCCTGCATTAAAAATTGAGGTAGTTATAATCCCTAGTGATTACTGCGTTGTCGACTTATAACGATTTAGGTAGGCCTTAACGACGCACGCGACTTTTGAAATAATAATAAACAAAAGGGGTAGTTGAGGGATGTGCGGGCGAACGGCCGACCGGTTGTACGGAGCAGCGGGTGCAAGCACGGCGGCAGTGGGACTAGCGGCAATTATTGCATGTCAGCGAGGCCGTACACCAATCAAATACTAATAAAGAGCACACGCGCCTGGGTTTTTGCAAAACAAATAAAAATAACCGGGAGCAAACAGTAGGATTTTTAAAAATGATTTTTAAATTAAATCTGACTACGGCACCCCGCGTGTGATTCGCGAGTTTTCGTTTGTGATAATAATTGAGGCTCAGCCTTCGGCCAGTGAACGACTACACACATTTTAGGTGCATACTGCAATACTGCAGCCGTCGATGTTTTTTGTACAAAAACAGTTTTCTTTTTGTATGTTTCAGTACGATAATGTTATGTTTGCTGGTAGGAGAAACATTATAATCTCGTCATCGTAGTTACTTACCCACTTCGTTTTGACTAAATTTCAGCCTATATAAAAACTTGGCGTCCATATAGGACGCATAATAGGAAATTTGGAGAAGAGCAAAAATGCTTAATAATAATAAAACTTGTATATAAACGACCCTCATGCGTTCTCATATAATAATATACACAGCGATTATTGTCAATCCGAAGATTAGTTCCGGTTCAGTTCACATGCATGAAACACGCTTACCAATAAACGCAAACTTAAAGAGATAAACATCGATTGTTCCGTACGTGGGTTACTATAATGGCAAACAGCAAATTCACCTGGTCCGTGGACTAAACAAACTTGACGGATACATCCCCCGCGTATACACAATATTATATTATAGATATAATAATATAAGATTCACTGTATAACTATATACATAACTAAATATCGGTATAGTATATCTATAGGTTCCCGTATTAAACGAAACATAAATTGTAAACAAATTCGGTTGTACTCAAATGGATAATATACGGTAAATGAACATTTAAGTGGTAGATACTATATTATGTACATAAACGAAAGCATTTAAAATATTTTTTTTTTCGAGATCAAATACAATATTATCTTTTTTGTATTATAATAGATTTTATATCAATGATCAATAAAAAAATTAATATTGTGTTTAAAAAATGATTATTCTTATAAGTATAGAAAATATTTTTTGCTAAATCCAAAAAAAAAAAAAATAGTAGGCACCTATAATATCGTTAAAATATTTATAAAACTAATATTAATATGTTTAATACTTTTAAAAATGTATACCATGGTATGTATTGTAAGTACCTCTGGTACCTATTACAATATTTTGAACTGTAAAATAGTATATAGATATAGGATATACTTAATACCTATATTATCTATTATTTGAATTCAGAATTTGTTTACCTACAATTTATAAAAAGATCTAACAACGTCTGAATGACCAGGACTCTGAATCTAGCTGTGCGTATAATTTAAATTAAACCATGATATTATGAGCACATGAATTAAATATATAGGGAAATATGCATCAAAAATTATAAAGTATAAACAATTATACAAAATAAACTTTTGAAATAAATTCATAAAATTATGTTTATTGCTTGAAATATACGAATCAGTATATACATATAATATTCATAAAATATTTTTTATGTGTACAAATAAATGTTGAAATTGGTATTATAAATTACAATAAAAAAAATTATTTGTTCATATAATTTACGAAAAATAAATTTTTTTACTAAAATAACATATTTAAATATTATATATAAAAATATATATTATTTTAAAACTCCTGAAAATCCATAATTTTTTTTTAAATGTAGGTAATAAAAATATTTTTAAATAATAGTTACATATATATTTTCACTATATTTACATATATGCATCATAACGTATTACATACAAAAAAAAATTGGTATTTAGAATAAGGTGATGTCTTGAATCTAATTTATACCTCATATATATTGAATCCAGAATGAAATTGATCGATGTAGAATCAAAATTATTAAATTCACAGCCCTTCTAATGGGTATATATATTTAGCATATATATACTACATAATAGGTACATACTTAATATATATTTCTTTTAATGAAGGGAAATCAAAATAATGCATATACGTATATAATTTAAACGGATGTTTTTAGTATAAAATTATATGTTGTACACTGGTACTACATACTCGTACCAATTCCCGGATTAAAATAACGTAACCCTCGGTGATTTTTTTTTTATTTATAACACAAAACCAAGAATGGACAAAGGCCTAAAAGAATCCCCTTGAAGGAAACGATGCAATATGGTTTCCAAAGGAATGATTTTGAATTAAACTCTTCTACAATTATGACGGTTCCTTATAATTTTTTTAAACCATATTTCCACAGCAGGAATCTCTGACCTTACTCTTTTACTCTTTTATATATATGCTTAAGATTTTAAGCAAAGCACAAGGGACCTATTTTATTTTTACTATCTTTCATTCTGTGTGGAATTCTTTTTGTTATAAATGAATAACAAACACTAAAGACTTCTTATGATATTATGTTACAATAATTGTGACATTAAAAAAATTAATTCAAATTGCTTGAAATAAAATATAATATATTTTATAAATAAAAAACAATTTAGTTTACCTATTAATTCATCGACAATAAAAATAAACACAATTATATAATCTAAAATGATCCAATGGATTATACCAAACGTAATCGACATTCTTTTTTAGATTTTAAATTTCAATATAACCTCAATTATATTATTAATTAAATAATACATATACACAAAATCTATATTAAAATTAATAGGTTTTTAACTGTTATACAATATTATGTTTAATTTATTTATGCAGTTTTATATCCTAACATCTTGCAGCATAGTATATGTATATACTTAAATGTTAATATTATATATACATTCTTAAAGCGAACATATTCAACACATACTTTATACCAACGCTTGTGCCTAACTAATTTTAATCGTTTTAGTGTAATATATTCAGAATATTACATATTATTTGATATTCTTCTTAAAATATCAATAAATAATCCTTAGTGTCAAAGTAAGTTTTTGTGTATTAAACTCGATACTCTGACAGGCAAAAGCGAATATTATTATAAATCGTAAATATATAGGGGAGCTACCCGTTATAATATGTACAGTTCGGATGTTTACAGAACTCTTGACTAAGTACATTGCATTTAGAGCAGGCAATGGACGTGATCGTTATGAAGTCTGACTTAATATATTTCAGAATCGATTAAGTAGTTTGCGTATACAGACTTAAATATTATTAAATAGAGTAAAATGATTTGATATGTAAAATATATTTATATATATACAATAACGGTATACAGAATATTGTAGGAATAAGGTTCTTTGCACTGGGCGTTGGTGTATTATTATTCAAAATAAAATAATTTTTTGTAGTTAACAAAAAAAAAAAAAGATGAAAAATATTGAGAAATTAAAAAAATTGCCTCAAATATAATTTATTTTGTTTCAACTGTAGCCGACAACAAAATCAAAATCTAGATTCATCAGCTAGGAACAATAACCAACCTAAAATTTATCATTAATCCTTTTCAATACTATTCGCTAAGCGCTGCTACACTTGTAACAGTAATTAGCATTTAATAAAGTAGTACCTATAGCCTATAGTAACGGTTCTCAACCTTTTTATATCCGCGTACCGCCTACTTAGTTTGAACATTTTAACGTACCACTATTGTTAATAATAACCTTTTTTTTGCTCATCAAAAATGTATACTTTGTTTTACATGACGTATTGAATTTTATTTCATTAAAAACTACAAAATTATGACAATATAAGAATTCGATACACAAAAAGAACCACATCTGTCTTAGGTTATAACTCCTCGCCGTCGATATTCTATAAGATCACCTAATATCAAATAAATCAAATAATATTTAATTCCAACAAAATGGTTCATTCCAACCAATTGTTTTTTTTCAAAGGAGATTTTTTTCATGTACCACCTGTGAGCTTTCCGCGTACCACAGATTGAGAAATGCTGGCCCAAAGGTACTCGACAATTATTGACAGCTAAAAAAAGTAAAAATAAATTAACACTTAAAAGCTATATTATCTAATAACTACTACAGTTACAGGAGGTGCTACATAATAAAAACATTCTCATATAAAAATACAGCCCCAATATTTTATTATTCCTGTGATATTCCATATAATATCGATATCGTAAATCTTATAGAAAATAACAAAAATAAAAGTATCGTAATTTTTAATACAAAGAAAATAATAATTAATGCCTAAAAAAAGGTATTGCCAATAGTCTAATGTTTTCGAGCGTTCTTTATGTCTTTTTCATTTGTTATTTAATACAAATAATTACTATGTAAGAGCATAGATTTTATATTATTCTATGTTTTTCAGATTTTTTCTAAATATTAATAAAAAAATATATAAACTTTAAAGGTATAGCACATTATGAGATTTTTCACTCTCCCTAAGACCTCAACAAATTGTATGCATAAAACAACAAAAATCACACATTGTAGTTATTACTAATACAACCATTAGTTCTTAGCTATTACCTGGATGTGTTGTATAATTAGAAACTACGATTTTTACATTATAACTATTTAAAAATGTAATATACCTAATATTATTAATTATTAATATGATTATATTTTTTTTTTTTTTTTGATTTTATATAATTGAAATTTTAAAAAGGATATATTTTGATTTTAATGGTAATTAGTACTTTTTTAATGTGTTATAAAGAACAGTCAACATTCATCGAAATATACTGTATAGTTTTAGAGAATGAACTATTATTGTTTTTAAATTTATCTACAATAAAAATTACACCACTTTCTTTGCCAAAGTAAGATTATCAATCAGCTGTTGGTACCATATCTGGAGATTTCACAATATTTATTATACTATAATAATTATTTTCAAAAAAAAAAAATTACTTTGGTTTAGATAACCATAGCGTTGTGAGTATTCAACCTATAACAGCTTAAATATATATATATATATATAATAATAGGGTATTTCATTATTATTATTATTATTATTTCTCGTCCATTAGGTAGGTTTAGGAACCTCACCGTGAGAGCGTAGTATATATGGCTACATTATAAAGCATAATATAGCCTATATGCGTATGTACATGAGTTAAAAGTTAAAACTAATTAACAATACGAGCCATGAAATATTCCATCAATTGCTGGTTTAGGGTTAGCTGTTAATAATTTATTTTTCGTATTGTTATTTATATATTATACGAGGCATATCCATAAAGTAAGTTCCATTTTCTATTATGCGTTTGCATGGGAATAATTTAATCATCCACCCTACAATCCAGGTTTGGCACCCAGTAATTTTCATCTTTTTTTATACATGAAATCATTTATGGATGGCCAGAACTTCAACGAAGATGATCAGGTGAAAGAAGCTATTAATACATGGTTACAATTGCGGGCGGCATCTTTCTATGAGGAAGGAATACAAAAACTTGTACCCCGATATGATAAGTACCTAAATAATGGTGGTAACTTTGTTAAAAAGTAGCTTAGTACACGTACTTTATATTCAAATAAAATTTCATTTTAAATTTAGAGTTTTACATGTTTTTATTGTCCAATGGAACTTGCTTTCTGAATATACCTCGTATGTATACATATAATAATAGTGTAGCTGTGTAGGTATATAAATTATTTAGACATAATATAAATGTACGTATATATTATAATACAATATACATAATATGATACAGTACTCTTATGCTTTATATATATAGAAGGCTGACGAAGGTTAACCCTTTCCCCGTACAGCTGTGCGTACAACATATATATCTGTATATATATGATGATAATAATAGTAATATATGAATATATTGGATCACTATAGTTACAATAACAGTATCAGTGCGAGGAACGTCGTATATGCATACTTATGGCGGGTACCTATACACATTTTGAAAATTTCAAAGGTTTTCACCAACCAGTCCTATTTGTGGGGGAGGGGGAGGGGTGTGGAGGAAGCAGGGATTAATCGAGAATACATAATATAATATATATATATAGGAGACACATGGTATGATGGTGGGTAGTGGTTGTCGGGTAAATATTTACACGGGACACGCAGCCGACTGGAGCCCCGACAAATCCAAGAGGTCGTCAAACACAAAACTCGCGCGCATCTTGGACCCGTCCCGCTACCAGCTCTTTGAGTACCAAATAGTATATATATATATATTTACGTTATATATGTTATATACGTACACAAGCAGAGGGCAATATTTATTTTCCTACTCCACCACCACTACTCCGTATATACGATCTTCAGCGGACAGCACTTCTGACAAGCAATACAGGGTGTTTCACCGTTTTTGTTTTAATATATATTTTTTAAATATGATTTTGTAAAATTGTATTAATTCATTAGAAGGGATTTTCAATCATTTAAATGCTTATATTATTTTTTAGTTGACCTGTACTCAATATACAACTCAATATAAATTAAATTGTTGTTTTCGCGTTTCATATAATAAATATTACCAAAAATAGCCAATTGTTGAGTTGAATGTAACTATTTAAAAAATGTAATTACTAATTTCCATTAGCTATTTACCTACACAGGTAATCACATAATTATGTACGTTTTAAAATAAGCAGGGGACGCGTTAAGGAGTATAAATTATCTAAGTAGACCTGTGTGTGTAAACGGAGACAAACACGTCGTGAGATGTCCGTCAATTAGGTACCGGACACAAAACAAATATTATACTAATCAAAAAATAACCTATAAAAATCCAGCTAATTCCTAATGTTGACTTTAATGCCTACAATGTGTCAGTGTCAACTTTTAAAACATCATGGTGTGCCATCCTGTATGATAGTATACTAATATGACTATGTACATAGTCTAATAATACCATTAATACGTTATAGGTATTAGGTAACACTAAGAATTTTTTTTGATGTTGGTATGTAAATCAAAATTTGAAAGAGTAGTTTTTAAGTTAATTAACTTATGCTATAACCAGGTTGCATGTAAAATGTTATTAATTTAATGGTTCAGTAAATGTGCCACTAACTCATGTTTAAAGGACCATTAGCTCATTGATTCGTTAAATAGTTAGTGAACGTTAATGCAATCCAGCATAAGGATAATATATGTTTAGTCATATGTAGTATGGAAGCTTGATGATTTGAAATTATAGTAATAACTAATTATTATTTAATATTAATCTATTAATATTTTGTAATTTGTAAACATTTTTTGAGTATAATATAAGTAGTTATGCTAGATAAAATAATATTACATACATTTATTTAAAATTTGAAGGGTATCTTTAGTGTATACGTTTTAATAGCTGAGAAACTACTCGTACGAACTTTGGGGTTTTAACTTTCAAGTTAGTTTTAGTCTTAACAGCGAGACCAAAGACACCCTGTATGAATGTACTTGCTCGTAATGAATATACCAGTATATTTAAGGTCCCAACGATATACATAAGGGACTCGGTTAACTAAACAGTTGGGTGAATATTATTTTTTCCTCGTTCGTGGTTCGTCACCTCTGCGCATACCCGCCTCGTCCGTGTTACTCCCTGCAATCGCACCCACGAACGTTACCATCAAAATATATCGCTTCGCAGAAATGTTCTTGCCATTTCTTTTCGCGGTAATATAATTATAATATTACATACGTGCACTCTGAAGGGGTGAGGTAGGTACCATACCCAAACAAAAACGTGACTTCATCGGATTACCTCGTGGCTTTTTGTATAATTCGATTTAGCACAATTTAATTGTACGGTCGACCGCGACGGCACCGTTGATCTCACATGATGGAAACGCTCCACAGCGGCAGTGACGACGCACTCTCATAATATATTATATAATAAAGAGGTGACAAGGGGATAAAATAAGAACTATACGATATCGTTTTTGTCGTATAAATACGTTAGTGACCAAACGTTCTAAAACAATATTTAAAGGATACTTTAATTATGAAAAAACAATGTTACCACATGTTATTTTATGAGAATTATTTATGCAATACACAAAGTATCATACAACATAATCAGCATAGTGCTATTACGTATTCACGTACCTATCTATAAGATGACCATTATAATTACTTAAATATATATCTACTTATATAGGTAATACAATTATATAATGGTGAATTATTCTAAGTCATCACACTTCAAAAACTTCAAGGCAAAAGTTCTTTATGTTACTATAATTATACAGGTAGTGTAGTTTAATATATTATACAAGCATACTGTACATATTTTTTACTTGGGGGAAGGGGGCAAAGGGGTTTGAAAAATTTAAGCCAAACAGAATCGTGGAGGCTTTCAGTTTACCTATTATACCAGATTTTTATATCATATTTTATTATTCAAGCCTGTCCAGCAATGGATATTTTAACTAATATTCTAGGCGACACAATTGTCGTGCAGTGAAATATTTTAGCCGCCTAATGAGTAGTATTTTTAATAACTGGACCACAATTACATTTTTATATACTAACATGCCTAAAGCCAACTCAATCATAAAGTTATTATAATAAGAGGAATATAACTAAAATGAACTTCTCTATTTAATTAAGTACAGAAATATTAGACTACTATTATTTGTTTAAAATGTCTCTACTAGGAATTGCTTTTACCTAATAACTACATTAATTTATCGTTGAATTCAAATTAAACTAATTAAACATATCCAATACTGTAGCTACTTAACTATTGAATGACGGAGGTACACTCGACACCTACTATACGCCAGACCAAGTTCCCGGTTTTTTTTTATTGAATGACATTTTTGATACTTCTGTCGTCTATCAAGAGAGATTAGATTGGTTATTACTTATTAGTTCGGCTCAAATTTACAATATCTACTAAAAAATCAAGAAATATGTTCTTAAAAATATGCGTTTATGGCTTTATGCATCAATAATGATTAAATGTAAGGAAAAATATGCTCGTAAAAAACACGTTTTAAAATAATATTAACATTTTGATTTTAAATAATTATAAAAAAGTTACAATACATGTTTTATTTATTCTTTAATTATTTTGGATAAATCTATTTATGATTTCTGAAAAATAATATAAAAATTATAGTACTTACTTAAAATGTAGAAAAAAGTAATATGATATCAAATTGGGTATGGCAGGTAGATTTTGAATTGTTTTTTTTCTGCTACTAAATTGATAGTCTTTAATAAAAATATTATTTCTATTCGTCAAAATTGTGGATAGGTAAGTAAAGTGTTTACTTAAGTTACAAAATAGTGTTAATTACCACAAAAATACTAAATAATCATACAACTTTAAATGTTGTTTTTTTTATCTATCTACCTTATTTTACTTATATAGCAATATGTATGTCAGTATCCAATAATCCATTACACGAGAACTAAAGAACTTATGATTGAAATGTGTATATGTGCGTATATGTTTATTATATATTTAGATATTCTACATTTCTAAATATATACAAACTGTTATAATAATAGTAGATAATATGTTAAATTAAAACCATAAAAAGTACGTTTTAAAATGATGCTGCATTATATTGTTACATCAGCTATACTAAGTTAAAACATAATTATTTTTATTTATCGATTAATAATTTTACATTTATTTGAAATATATTAATTAAATACTTAACCTACTCTTCATATTTTTCATCACGATTTGGTAGGTACTTTTTTAGTAATAATAATAATAATAATAATAATAATCTATATCCGTTTATTACACAATACTGTGTTCTTTTTCGGTAAATACAAAATCATACAATCGGGTCTCACGGCCTTTTTGTAATACTTTCCATTCAAAGGTACCTACAGTATAATACACCATCGTATTAGCACACCCTCAATATTTCCATTATAATGCACAGTCTAAATACCCGAATTTAATTCTACCTGTCTGACCATTTGATGTATATATTTCTTGTTTTTTTGTATGTTGTCTTCGTCGCATCGGATCGGATCTCGACGTTTTTATCGATCAGCTAGCACATTCATAAACCGTTTAATTACTTATAGTCGTATTTATATAGGTACAATATGTAATATGTGAGGAGACATTTAAGGTCCAATTTGCTATTGTCGGTAAAATAAAATCACCGACAAAAGCGATTTATATATTACGTAGCTGTGACCCATGTAATACGCGTGTTTAAATGTTGCCGAAAGAATTTCCGGTATATCAAAAATGCAGCATAGTTCCTGCGCGCGACTCCTTTGTAAGCGAACAGACTATTGAAGACCGTAGCGTTATCGTTTCGCGGCATGGATGATGAGCGTCACATACCTATAATATAATATAATAAGCGTGTAAATACCATTATCGATGGAACCGGTCGATTGAACAGTGTTTTTGCACTTGTGGGATCTAATACGAACCGACGCAATGGGTACAAACACGCACCCGCACAATGAACATTTTTAAAGAATATAATACAAATTATTATACAACGACGATAATGACGGAGGTAAAAAAAAACTCCGCCGATGCACTTGTACAGCTAAAAAAAAAAAAAAAGAACTCCGAACAGTGAACTCAATGAACCGATCCATCTATTATCCCTTTAATCCGAACAAACTCTCCGGATCCCCCTTGTTATTATTCGGTAGCCTGTGCACAATAGGGACAAACTAGTTGTCTGTATTACACGGAGCTCTATACATATATCACCTTCGTATATAATATATTATGTAAAGGTATTATATATTTGTCGAATATTGCTAACGAGCCCGCATTGCAGATCTTGGGTAATTACCGTATATCACAATCATCCATGGACAACAGCAAAGTTTTCGTGTTCTTCTTTTCTTGGCCAAACTTTTAATTGCGTGCGTTCTAGGTACCTATATGCATCATTTATAAGTCAAATGCATATACATTATATAGGCGTATATTGTGATAAATATAATAGCCTTTAAAAAATTGAGCATCCAAAGATCCTCTACCATCTTCTTATAACTTGGATGAATAGTCTATTTTAACTAATGTAATAAGCTAATGTATTCATTTTTAAATCGACTGTAATAATTGTGGTTATAACTATTAATTATAAGATTCACACAAATAGATTGGATGTTTGGTACCTAAATACCGAAGACTGGAACTGTAATGATTATTGATTAATAATTAATAATATACGAGTATACTAATAGGCAGTAATACTCAACTTTGAGAATATACCAGTAAGGCAAAATCCAATATAGGCAATTGAGAAACAAGAATTATTAAAGTACAACTTTAAGTACTACTTATAATTTACTTAAATTTAAATATTTAATAGTTAATAAATAAACATCATCAACATTTTTACTTACAGCAAAAAAAATTCACATCGATAGGTAATAATTATAATATATGTACTGAAAACTACCAAAATATGCACATTTATGCGTTTAAAACACCGATATATTATGCTCATAATTTAGTATTATAATTTATAGTCAACCTGTTTTTTTCGTGTTTAATATTAACACACACACATTTGAATTTTTGAGTATTTTAACTGTATATAAGAAACATGTTTCTACATTATAATAATGCAATGCTATAATATATAAATTTATAAAAATATCAGATAAATTCATGTTTAATTTTGCACATTCTTGATATCAGTATTTGGGGAAAAAAATATCTTTTAAAGCAATTTAAAAAAAAAAATACGATTAAATAGTTTATATCTTTTAATAGGTTCCATTAAAACACAAGTCGTTCAATGAATTAATTCAACAATAAAACGTATTTAAAAAAAAATAAAAAAATAATAATTAATGACAGGTTTTAAATGCCATTAATGGAAATAATAGTATTAAGTTAAACCAATATTTGATCTACAGCATAAAATCATATCAAAGATGTTATTATTCAATCTCTAACACTTCGTTTTTAGTAGAGCACTCAGTATACTGACTATAGGCATAAATATGGGGGGGGGGGGTTAGGGGAGAACTTAATTCTCCCAAGTATCAGCCAAATCCTCCCCTCCTCAGTTCAAATACTAGTAATAAGTACTGATTGTTGTGTTCTGTAGTACTAAGCATGTTATGAGGAGGGGGGGGGTCGAGGCCTCACAAAAAAATGTAGGTTATTTGCTCCTATAACTATATATATATATATAGCGAGTACTGAGTACAGTCGTATACAGACCAATAGGATAACTAGAAACATCGATTACTGACTGCAACTAATAAAAATAATATTCATAATCTTCAATATGATATTACATAGAAAGCTTCGAATTTTACTGGACTAGTAAACTAAATAATTGCTTAAAAATATCCAAAAAGTTAATTTAAAACAGGAACGTGACTGAAAGACGTGGTTTTGGATCCTTCCTTATTAACTTGAATTTGAGGGTGAAGGATCTTACGACCTAGATTTTAATAAGCGTCTAAAGTTAAAATTTCAATAAAATACGTAAAAATCACAAAAATTTGCAGTTTTTTTTTATTTAGAAATTCATACAAAAACTTTGTTTAAAACTAAGATTTTGAAATTTCACACAAATTTTTACATGAGTTCTACTTTTCACAAAAAAAAAAGTTTACCAGAAAGTCGAATAATTTTTTTATAAGCGTTTGAAATTAGACATTGGATATTCACCCGTAAACTAACGATTTCTCAGGGAGCGATTTTCTTATTTTTGTTGTAATAAAAAAACAAATAACCATAAATACTTAAAATTTTCACCAAAGTTGAGATTATTTTTTTCTTAACACAATAAAGTTTAAAAAAAATTCTTGAAAAAAGAAATTACCAAAAAAAATTTTATTTTTGTTACAAATACTTAATATATGCGCCCAGGTTAGGTTAAAAAAGATCATTGTAAAACTCACGAACAGTGATGATAGTTTACTATCATCACTATATAGTTTTCATAGGTTTAACATTAGACTTATATATACTAGTATCGTAGTTTATTATCTAAGAACTTAAAATTAACCTTCTAAGACTGAGACTTATTCAACTTGGTTTTTTTGAATAAAAAATAGAGGGAAATTGGTTTGCCGATCTTTTGAATTTTAGTGTTGGACTATCAAGTTGAACTGCTGATTGTCAACACCTTAAAGGTACGGTTTCCTAGACGCGATAGATCGTTGCTCCACAGCGTCGAACCGCGCTAAATACTGCTAACAGATCAGCACAATCGTCAACCGCAACGACTTTAAGGCTGTTCCATAGCAGAATAGTCGTCGAAATTTATCGCTGCGGCCGGTGGCGGTAATCAATCGCATTTAGGAAACCGTATTTACAACATGAAAGTGTGATTGAAGACGAATTATTTAAGTATTATATACTATGTACCTTAACAATGATTCATGTATGTATAGTCTCCGTCTTACAAGTCACAAGTGCATAACGCTTTCAGCAGATCTCATCTAAACTTCATTAGTCTTAATATTACAGTAAATTTACCTATATTATTATTTTTGTTTATTTTTATTTTTTTTATATTCTATTGACTTTGTTAGGCATGTTTGGCTATTTTTGGATCATCCCATAATCCAGAGAATATGATAGGCATTTCCATTAAATAAGAGTCAGTAAATAAGTGAAATCACATTCATATATTAAAACTATCGAAGCTAATGATGATGCTGAACGTATACATTCTCTGTTTCGCAATTGTAAGACAAACTTGAACAATTAAACAAACACGATATGCAAGTGAGACGCTCTTTTAAAATCAAAATAACATTGGCATATAAGTATTATCAATCATATTTTATTTAGCTTAATATATTTAATAATAATACTAGGGAAAATAGATATTAAGTAAATAAAAAAAACCGAAAATAAATAATAGTTAAATAGACAATAACTAATATACAAGTATAAAGCAAATAATAAAAATGTAATTATTTTTCACAAGCTAGCAAATGTAATTAATAGCTTTTAAAACATTTTATTTATTAATATACCTAGTTATTACAATGAATACTATATAGTCATTTAATTTACAACAATTAATCTTTTATACTCGAACATAATAATAAAAAAAATGTGTAATAAATAGTAGATACATGGATAATCATAAAACATCTAGATAATTAAAACACGAACATTACTTTACTAAAATCTGTCTATTTGTCAATTTCCACATTTTTTGTTTGTAAAAACATATTTCAGATTGATCATTTAAAATAAAGTCAGTATATATAAACTAAAATTGAGCAGGGAATATTTCAGGCCCATAAACATTATGATCGTATTTAATATATCTATTATTCATAATTTATACACAAATTCAAACATAGGACAAACATGGAAAAATTTTCAAAAGTGGGTTACCCAGTAAAATATAACAAAAATTAAATTATAAAAACTACATTATATTTGTATATTCAAGTCACTTAACTTCGCTTTTATTCGACTATAGATAAATAAGATTTCAACTGATGTTCATAGAATTATAATCATAATAAATTTAAGTTAACCTAACTTAATTTTATTATAATTATACTTCTGTAAAGATGAGTCGACTATTAAATATTTTAGCTATTTAATTCAGTTTTGTAAAAACCTAACTGTTTCTTTATAATACGATTTTAAACATTTTCGTGATTTTGAAAATAATATTATTTAATAAAGAAACATAAATATATTACGTTCATATATTTAAATCACTTAATTTAGATTTTATTTGAATATAGATAATAAATAAGAATTCAACTAATGTTCATAGAATTATAATCATAATAAATTTAAGTTAACCTAACTTAATTTTATTATGATTATACTTCTGTAAAGATGAGTCGACTATTAAATATTTTAGCTATTTAATTCAGTTTTGTAAAAACCTAACTGTTTCTTTATAATACA
>JACXSJ010002739.1:0-37801 GCA_014851325.1 Pentalonia nigronervosa
AAGTTACAAATAGAACAACTAATTGCAGGAATGACGATGGGTGTTAAACGGAAGTACAAAGACCACGCAGAAAAAAATATAAAAATATGTGACGACTATCATAGTAGGAGTAAAATAGACTTTTTAAAAGGAATAGCCCATAATTTTCAACTCCAACTCTAAATAATTATAAATTAAAATGTATGATTATTAATATTGAAATATATGAGAAACTTTAAAAACATAAAACTCGGAAATATACCTAGTATTATAATAAAATAACTAAAAAACTAAAAATGTTTGTTTGACGATCAATTATCCTGGCGACCAATTGTATTCACGACCAATTCGCCCGCGATCAATTCACCGGCGATCAATTGTTCGCGACCAATTCACCGGATACCGCAAAACACCACCTTTTTTGGTGTAGATATAATCTTTAGGGGCGTGATAGGGTGTTTCATGAGGCAATTGCCTTACAACCGATTAGGTGTTAGTACCCCCGGTAACAGATATTAAAAATCACATACGCTCAACTAATACTATTTATACTAATTTTATAATAATTAAGAACAACTGTGAAATATTGTTTTTATTTTTTTAATATCACTTTTATACAAATTGTTTTTATTATTTTAAAATCGATCAGCTCTCGGTTCTTTTCCACGAAAAATATATTTTACTTTGTTTTACATTTGTAAGACGGAGACAACACATGCAGGTGTAGCATCTCTTAATATAAAATATTTGAGTTGAATTGTTGTGTAAGAAATATAATTTTACTTTTTAGAATATTTAGAATAAAATAGTGGATTACCAGTTTGCCTAACTACAATTTTAACCTTTCGGCACCTTATGTAAAAATAAGGATAATGCAATTTTTTATACAACTTAACAATAAGATTATTTTTTCTTTTTGGTTAACCTTTAATATAGTAAATTGAAAGATAATTTTGTATTCAATTTTAATTGTTAACGTTACTTAGACTTAAATTAAACTTAACTTAATTGAGTTAAAAATAATCATCAATCTTGTTCAGTCTTGTAGAAACATAGGGCCATACATTGACCATAGTCATTTCTTAATAAGTTAGTTACTACATATAAATAAACATACAAATTTTTAAATGAAATAAAAATTTCGTTTAATTTTTTTATGTATACATAAAGATCTATCTATAATATATACATATATAAAGTTGTTAATTGGCAATTAGATTTGACGAAATAAACTTGTACCGTTACATATACAAATATATATAAACCTAATGATTACTTATATAAAGTTAATTTTGTGCTGATTTCATACAATTTATAATAAAATATTATGTTAATATTGTGTTCAATAGAAAAATTGCACTGTATTCTTAAATTATAGACAAAACATCATAATATTAGATAATCATGGATTCACAACTTTATTTATATACTAATATATATTAATTTGAAAGTCGTGTATTTAATACAAATGGATTTTAATGTTTTATGTTAAATTAAAATACATCAGTTAGACATTGTATGTGTGGTAAAATAAATCAAATTTTGACAAAATTTGTAATATAAATATTATAAATTCAGTCTAGTTTTGTTTTTTTTCTTAACTCGTTAATAGCAATTAAACTAAATAAATGGCATATTAGCTGTATGTTGAAGAAAATACATTGTATCAATTAATATTATTTAACATGGAGGCAATAAACAAAAAAAACAATTCACACACGATAAAAATTATATGTATAAAAATCTTATTTGATAGAGATATAACTGAATAAGAATAGGTTGTCCACATGCCCATCTTACACCATAAATTGCAAATAACCATCGACGTCTTGTAGTTGTTTGGACGTAAATTTCGCAGAAATCACTTGCTTCCCAGTGAATTGTGGAGTAAATTTGAATGACACACTAGTCATTTTTTTTGCACTGACTTTGCTGCCAAATACAAAGTAAAATAATCTTATTATTAGATAAATATTCAAGATAAGGATTAAAAAATTTCCCTTCTACGTGGTTCCAGTAGTTAATTTTTTAAGGAATATTGTATAGGCAACTAATTTTATAAATTTTGTGTGTGAAACCAATTGCATGTTTGATAATACATTAAGATACACATTTATTTTACCACTCAGTTTCCATATACACGGCTTCATATGTACGGCTACACTCGTACAGGACCACTCACAAAATATCCATCACAGCTAAATGCTTGTCTTAGAGGATGTCAGCGCACTGTTTGTATTCTCTCTCTGACTCATGCGCAACATAAACAAAACGCATTTACGCTGAATCATTTATTATTATTTTTTTTGCTTTATATTAAAGTAAAATTAATCATTACTCAAATGATAGAGAATAATATTTTTGAGGGTATGACATATCGATTTGTCTAAATTTTGTCTCAAACAATTTAAACAATATTTGAAGTGTACAATATTTATTGTTTTTAATTTTGAAATCGAATAGAAAGACAAAAAATAATAAAATATCAACCTATATGTTATACCCTCAAAAGTATTATCCTTTATAATTATTTTTGTTATAGGTAATTTTACTCTAAGATTAACCAAAAACATAAAATAAAAGATTCTGCATAAATGCATTTTATATATGCTGCGCATGGACCTGAAAAAGAAAACAAATCCCCTGACATCCCCTTCAAATAAAATGTTCATAAGTAAAATGTAAAATTTATATTGCAATAATATAACTTTTAAAGTAAAACATACTTGCCTAATGTCTTATCTTCATAAAAATTAGAATAAATTAAAATATTTTTTTAACACATTAAAATTTGTTTAAACTAAAGAAAACAATTAACAACTCTTCTAGGAAACAGTCCAGACTTTTCAAAATTTTAATCTAAAAGAGTTGTTATTTTAACATTATTGTTTTACAAATTTTGGTCTATTCTATGTCTCACAATTTTGTTAAGCATTTAGGTGTGTAAATAATATTGTTTATCTACAAACTGAAACTGGGATCACCATTTTATAATTAACGTTGAAGAAGCTCTTAATTTTCATTTTGATATTTGAATAGTGCATAACGATCATGTAATTATTGTAAACTAATTGATTTATATTTCTATATTTATATTAACGTAGTCATGATAAAATTTACTAAGATTTCATATTTATTATCTTAATAATAGATTTTACTTCTCCCAATTTTTAGAAAAATTTTAGCATGATGTTCAGGCTCAGATATTATCATATTTATTTTGTTTAAATTCCTAATATAATTTATACCTATTTCAAGTTACATTCATACTTACTATACAGGTACATTTGTTTATTGTAACGTGCATCTTGATACATTCTTTTAAGTAATTTACCTATTCGTGTATTTTGATATATTGCATTAATTCTATATACTTAAAATTATACTATACACACGTATCTCACATACATCTGATAATGTTATATTATTAGGGAGTACCTTTAAATAACATTCGGTGATCGGAAATAAATCAGTTATCTAAGTTGACTTGTGAAAAAAAATATCATTAAATATAGTTACTCACCCAACTTTGATCTCCAGAGTTTTAGGCAACGACGAACCAGCGATGAAGAATTTTCCATCTTTCAAAGACAGGGGTAACGGATTTTTGAACTTAGCAGTAACCCGCACTTCACGTGACATGATAGGTTTATTGTGCATCTGTCAGAAACGTATTTGGGTAAATCTATTATTATCATACTGATTTATTTTTCACAACATGAAATTATTAATCTTATCCTAGATTTAATTTGATGTTAAGCTAACAACACTCACTTCGAATTCAATATCTGGTTTTCTGACTCTAAAGTCGTCCTGTCCAAAATACTCATAATCTGTGTCAACCACGCTCGCTAGACATGATATGTTGAAAACATTTTGGCTTTTTACGTCATTACCGTAATCAAAATACGTCAAAGCAGTTTGGACAAATTCAACATTTGATCCTATTTAATATATTATGTATAAAAAAGATTTTTATAATATATATACTAAAGAAAGCAGTTTTAAGATATTAAAATTTAAAATTTTGTTTCATATTGTTGTTTATGTTTATTCTTTTTTTTTTGTTTTTTTTTTTGAAACCCATAATCAGAAATCGGATAGAATTGCTGGAAGGGTAGGGAGATTAATACTTAAAAATATTAGAATACAACAATTAATGTACTCAGTTCGTTCAAAAAAACTTTGTACAATTTCATAATTCTTTGAATTTTGTTTGTTTTATAGACATGTCCAAATTATTTCCTATTTAAATTTTAAAGATTCCTATAATTTTTAATTTAAATGCCAACTAATATATACTTAACGTATTTTAAAAATCAAATTTTGACAATTGTTTCAATAAAAATATCAATTTTATTAAACTATACCAGACAATTTATTGTAATTATTCATACAATTTGAATCATAGAGACATAACTTTTTACCATTATTTATATTATAATTTTCTATAACATTGAAATGTTCAAAGTATTTAGTTTCATTTTAAGCTATTTAGATAATAAATAGTCCAAAGTCTAATTAAGTAATGTAGACATCAGAAATTATTATTCAATTCATGACACGAACTAAGATAGAGTGGACTGTTATCGAATGTTTTATTTATGAGTAAATATAAAATGTTGACGGATACACTATATTCAATGACTTCTATGAATAATTAACGATGACAATTCTATTCATTTTGATTTTATAGTTTTTATTTAATCAAAACAAGTACAAAGTAAAATGTTAAAATGTAATATAACCATGTGTTTTAGTAGAAAAAAATTCAAAAAAAAAAAATCTAATGAAAGAATTATAAATAAATTCAACGTAATTAACTTTTCTATCGTATATAGTTATTACAATATGACGCCCAAGACTATGTACCTCTATTTTCACCATGTTAAAACCATAATTAAATAAATTGGTATGATTATAACAAAATATATAGGTGTGTTAGCCAGTGGTGGTTTTTAGGGAGGAAGGGTGGTGATGGGGTCGCTCGCTCTAGGAATTTTTTTCAACTTTTATATTTGTACGTCATATTATATTCACAATATATTTTATGTAAATATGTAATATTTACATAAAATAGTATTTTATGTAATTTTAAAATTTGAATATGGGGGTTCAACAAATGAAAATCAACTCCCTTTTGATGTTTCATAAAAACCACCTTTTTGATATCAGCAACAATACAAAATTTAATCTTGTATGGACATCCTCACTTTCTCCTAGGTAATAAGTTTTCCACTATTTAGTATTTAATATATGCGACCAATGAGAGTCGAAGAACATAATACATGGTAAAAAGTGAGGGGATATGCTATAATGATGCCAATATACCTATGTTCTTTGTCACGGATTAATCACATTTTCCTTCAGAAACAATGTATTATTCAGTTCATGGCTTCTCATTAGTTATCTTTATTATCAACACTAAATTATATTTTAAAAATTAATTTAATTTAATTTAAAATTTTTAGTCGGTATAAAATATTCATAAACTTAAAATTCGACAATTCTTCAAAAATAATTTTAGTTTTTAATTAAACAGAAATTGAGTTAAATATAATATGTAAATGTGTGATGGTCTTATGTCATTTCGCATATTATAAAATTTTGGTGCCAAAACTCTTAAAACCAATAAAATAACGACAACTACAGTACCTATGTGTGGTGAGAAATGGCTGAAAACACGTATTGAAGTGATCATATATCATGGTTGAAACCAAATGAAATCATATTTTAATTACTTATATATGCATATTCTAATAATCTTCGTCATGCAAATTCACAATAATCTGCTCCCTTCATTGGTTAAATCTACAGTAGTAACCTTTTATATATTATTTGTAATACGAAGGCGCTTACCTGGATCGTGAAGCACTACTTTTTGTTGTTCAACTTTGGTGATGAGGGATCCGTTTTTACCAGTGTAATCAACCGTGTCGACCCGTAAAATCACATTTACTGTGTAATCTTTATGTCCTTTGTTTGTGATTCTCACCGCGACCCTAAATGTATTTGAAAAAAAAATCATGTTGAACTCCATAATAAACTAACTTATAAGTGATGTGCAACAACATTGATGCAAGTTAATCAGTGTTCTCGTATTATATAAGTATGAATTATGACTGTTATAAATATTAGGTACTAGCTGTTTCGCCCAAAGTTTCCTGAGCCAAATATTAAGTTAAGATTAACCTGAAGTGATTTACATGCTTCTAAACCACCTAGGTAGGCAATCCACTACGTTGGATCCCAGAAAATATACGAGCAATATATTACCAAATAGACTTACGGTGGATTGAGGACTCCAAGAAGTGCGTAAGTAAGTGAAATCAGAATTAGGTAGGTAACATGAAAAACACTGCGATGGTTCCCCGTGTCAAAGATTTGTTTTTTTCTATACATTTATTTGCAAAAATGTGTATATGATATATACTTACTAATTATAATAATTATAAAATATGTGACCATTGCAACCTTATAAATAAGCAGACCATGATTAACAATAGCAACCATTTATAAATAAATATTTCCATCGTAAATTTCAAAATCTATGTGTGATCACCTCCTTAAAATATAAATTTTGGAAAATCCTTATAACTATGAATTATTTTCAGACTAACCAAATATACACAAAAAAATATACGAAAATTGGTCAAGTAATTTCGGAGTTCAATAACAAACCCTGTGACCAGAGAATTGTATATAAAACTAGTTATTTACTAACTTTATCGGACTATTATAGATTATTATATAGCCTATGATACTCACAAATAATATGGCTTTCTATTGGTAAAAGAATTTTCAATATCGGTTCAGTAGATCCAGAGATTACCCCTTACAACCTCATAAACTTTATGTCAAGATATAGACATAGATAAACGGTACCTATTTTATTACAATAGATATACTATATATTTTATTTTTCTTGGTAACTACTTTTATTTGTATATTCATCTATTTTATCTGATTGTTCTTAATTGTTTAGATATTTATTAATCACAGGTTAAACCAAAAATTCCACCTATCTACGTATACAACATTTCTGATTATGAAAACTTTCATACATCATTAGCCAATATACCTTTTAACGAATTCTCCATCGCGAACACAAAATGTATTACAGAACCGCAACAAAGCTTTTCAACGATTCCGGTATAAATTACCATACTTAACAATTCCCAGAAAACAAATAACTATCCGTTATCATTAGAAACCTCCCTGTAAATATATCAGAAGCTTGCATATATAAAGAACTCGTAGAACTGAAATTCGAAGTCACACGTCTTCAAAATATATTCAAAACTCCAATACCTATAGTAGCGGTACTGCTTTTGAATGATCCAAATCATCTACTGAGATTTACTCTCTAAATAGACTCCTGCATTGTGTAGTAGCAGTGGAACCAAGGCAACCCTCCAAAGGCATTCCGAAATATACTAACTGCCAGCGTTTTTCGCATACAAAAAAGTTTTGTCACCTACCACCTAGGTGCGTCAAATGCGCAGGTGATCACCATTACAGTCCTTGCCCAAAAGAAATAGAAACTCCTCCAAAATGTGTAAACTGCCTTAGTAACCACCCAGCGAGCTACAAAGGTTGTACTTTCTACAAAGAAATTTCAAAAAAAGAACAATAATAACAAAAATATCGCTAATCAACTTCCAAGCAATTATACAAAATTAAAATTCAAAGTGAACATCTCTAATAACACACAAAATCACATAACCGACAAACGTTTATATGCTGCCGCAATCAAAAATAAATTACAATATAAACCATTAAACAACACAGATGATGACTTCATGAAAACGCTGTTACCCTTAATTAACACATTTATATACGTTTATCAATTACTGCAGAAAATAATAGAAAATCTGCCAGCCATCCTTAATAGTATACATCTAAACTTAAACGGATCCTTATAACACCATCGTACTAAACTGGAACGCCAACGGACTAAAAAAAATAAAAGGAACACTCTACTAGCCTTCCTTACCCATCATAATATTGATATCGCTTGTTAACAGAAACACACTTATCAAGTCTAGAAAAAATTAAATTCCCCAGTTATATATTACACCGCGCAGATCGTGTTACACAATCATGAGCTATGGGTAAAGTTGCTATCTTGTTCGTGCCAAAATTAAACAACAAGCAATTCCTAATCTAAACCTGTTGTACCTAAAAGCCGTAGCAGTGCTAATTAAACAACAGATATATTACCATAGTCAGTGCTTATCAACCTCCCAGTCGCCAAATGCATATTTTGGATTACAATAAAATAATGTGTCTAAACAACTCAATTATAATGGCAGACGATTTGAACGCAAAACACATTAATAGGAGCTATTGTGTTATTAATCCGAATGGCATCAAATTACTATCGTTTTTAGCTAACACTCCTTATACAATTAACGCTCCAAATGAGCCTACTTATTTTCCTTCAGATGTTAATAGACATCCAGACATCTTAGATATTTTACTAATAAAACCAATTCCTTTTAATTGCATGCAAAAAACTCTCGTGGAGCTCGACTCGGACTATATCCCAGTTAAAATCACAATTAATTCATCTTCACAATTTTATCAGTCAAACAACTTTCTAATTAAGGGTAACCAAACTGGGATACATTCTCAAATCAAATTAATACCAACTTAATAATACCCAAAACTATACCCACGATCCAAGCTGCAGATCAAATGTCTGAACACCTAACCGCAGTCATTGCTGACGCCGCACGAGCGTGCTCTAAGCCCATGCTACAAAATACTAAAAACATCGGATTTCTACCTCAATATATATTTTCCTTAATTCGACGTAAGTACCAAACTAAACGTATTTGGTAAAATCAAAGAAATATGACGAACAAAAAATCACTGAATAAACTCACCAAGGACGTGAGAACGGAACATATCAGCATTTCATTTAAAAAGTGTTGCCATACTGGTAATTTATTGATAGATGTCCAAAGCGTCTGATAAAATATGGTACGAAAGCCTTTTACACAAACTAAAATTTTTCAACACACACCGAAGTACTTATTTAATATTATCAATTCCTTTCTAACAAATAGAAAATTTACAGTTAAAATAAACAAAAATTTCTCTGACCTCCGGTCCATCTCTGCCGATGTACCTCAAGGGTCCAAATTGGGATCTATATTGTTCAATATATTCATGTCAGATATACTACAGTCACCACGCACAAACATCGCCTTATTCGCAGACGACACAACCATCTATAGCGAATCCCGTAATGTTGAAGCGATAATTAACAACTAACAAGACTATCTAAACCTATTAGCAAAATGGTGTAATAGCTGGAAAATACACATAAATGCTTCAAAAAGCACAGCAGTCATATTTAGCTTACGTCGCTATTCCACTCCATCATCTCTAAGATTCAATAATGATTCCATACATTGGCGGCCTTCTGTCAAGGACCTTGGTGTCACGCTAGACAAGTGGTTAACCTGGGAGCCACACATAGCTTCTAAACTACAACAAGTATACCAGCGCCTCTCAATGTTATTTTCTATCCTAAACAAAAAATCAGTTATACAAAAAAAAAAATGTTCAATATTAATGTACAATCAATTATTACGCTTTCTAATTACATACGTCTGTCCTATCTGGGGTAAATGCTCAGCGACACACAAGAAAAATACAAATTTTTCATAACAAAATATTAAGAATAATAACAAACGTAACATGGTTCATATGCAACGAAAATCTACATAAAGACCTCCGAATTATTAAAATTCGAGATCATATAAAAGCCCTTGCTGCAAATTTCTATAGTTCACTCCTCAAATCAACTGGCTTATTACACTTTAACATACACATACGTCCACCTCCTCCTCAAAGACGTCTAAAACGCGGTCGTCCGTATGATCTTATTAATTAATGATTATTAAATAAATATTTAAACTATTATGTAATTATATTCGTCATTCACACTATTATTATTGTCTATATGTCTGATCAACCTTAACTTATTACTATTGTTTGTCACTATTGTTATTATCGCTATTATTCCACTTATAATTATTATCATGTTAAAATAGTCAAAAATTAATGTTACTAATTATTCATAGATATAGATAGCCTTATAGGCTAGGAATGTCTTAAAAAAAAGATGTTTATTATTATTCAATATGAATAACTTACTTACGTTCGTCTGTACATTTCTATACATTATGATAGTGTTACATTTTTTTTTTCATATTAACGAATTACTAATTTATTAATTTAAATATTTTTGGAACATTTAGCAGAAGAATTATTCAATTCAATTGAATTATTCATTTTAATTGTTCTTACTTTTTTATTTGAGTAGTACAAAGTAAAAACACTTCCTATGAATAGCGGGTGTGGTAAATGTACATTTTTTACAAACAAATGTTAATGCAAAATAACTCAATTCAAACCTGAAATTTTCTCCCACGATAATATCATCAACTAATTCAAAATCAAATTTGATTTCATTAAAATCCTCATTCAAATAATAACGGCTAAATATGCTATTATTTTGCTTTAGTGCTTTGTGCATAGTGATTCTTTCTTCAGTTGACTCTAAAAAAAAATATTTAAAAGGACATAAAATTAACAACATTTTACTGAAAAATCATGTTTATACGCAAATTCATCAACATAATTTTCCATTGAGAATATATCAACAGATTGTATTAAATGGATAAATTTCCAACATGTTTAATATTCAATATATAGTATCATGCACAGATGAATGCTATAATTTTTGAAATGTGGTATTTATAATTGTTAATGAACCTCAAAGAGCTCAGTATTATTGTAATGGTCAACGCATCATATCCATTCATCATTACTCGAGGACTATCCGAAATCAAAAAGTAGAAAAGCAGATGTTCAGCATAGCTACGCGACAATAATATTGACTTTTCTCCCGAAGAAACGCTTGATAAGTTACAGGCGAAAGTTAAACTTGTGATGCCGCATGGAAAAATGTATAAATTAGATCAACTTACACACCAAATGAGGCATGAAGTGGTAAGGCTTCCACTGTCAGTATAATCTCATAGAACTTATTTGGGCACAATTTAAAGGAAGAGTGGCTAAAAAAAATTCTACATATAAAATTGCTGATGATGGGCCAAATGTGGGAAACATTGCATGGAACTTCAAGAGAAGGATTTCCATAAAGCAGGAATGAAGGACAAAATATTAAAACCAATAAAATTAGCTATTTATCCAGACGATAGCAGTTCGAACGACGATGATGAGTAGATTTTTTTTATGGTTATTATTAAAATTAAAAAAAAAAAAATGTAAATATTTTAAATGTTACTATTATTGTTTTAAAATAGATAATGTGATAATAAATTGATAATGAATTTGTAATACAGAAATATAAAATGCTATGTCTTTATGGTAAAGGCTCAGTGGCGGCGCCAGAATTTTTTTCTAAGTAGGGCCAATGAGAGGCTAACAATTATAAAGTAGGCCCACAAAATATGAGATTTCAAAAAAAAAAATTAATATGAGCTAATTACTATATTATTTAAAAACTTTAAATTATTACAACACTTAAACACTATAACAAAAGTAATAAAACTACTGTAAAATAATTCTACGATTTTTATGTGCAACTGAAAATTTGTCAATTATTTCATCAATGTCTAGTGACTTTTCTTCACGTTTTTCAATTGATATTATGCTTAAATTTATAAGGTTAGTGTCTAGTAAACTATTTCTCAAATAATTCTTGACACGTTTCATACGTGAGAATGTACGTTCACATGCAGTTGATGACACGAGTATTGTTATGGCAATGGAGCATAATTTATATGTTTCTGAAAATGCAATTTCATATTTCAGAAAAGTTATGAAAAGTTATATGTTTTCATTGAAGTTATGAAATTGGAAAACATCTTTAATTTTTAAATTATTTTTATTTCATAACGGTTCATAGACTTTTGTAATATTTTTAATTCTGATTTTAGGCATTCTATCTTGCCTAAATAAGGTTGTGCATAAGGAAGTATGGTGTTTTATGATAAAAATGTTAAGAATTTTGGATTAAGAGCACTTATCCCGATAATTATGTCATTATTATCACCAAATCTCTTATCTAAATCATTTTTATTTTATCCAAAATACAATAGAATATTCCAGATCTAAATTCGTTTTTTTTCTATCAGTATTTGTTTCTCCATAGTTCTATTTTCACATACAATTTTTTCTAGCCCTTTTGGTATTTTTTTTATTCTTTTTGTTTAATTTTTGCAGATGGATGTGTAATATTACAATTTTTTGAAATATTTGTTGCTTTATTATAAATTAATTTGTGTTTTTCAGGATTCTTCAATTCCAAAATGTATTTTTTTGTAAATTCCACTAATATAATACTATTAGCCATGTCAGCTTTAACATCTTGTAAATATTTACTTAGTATTTGTATTTGAGATAGAATATCATCAAACACCAATAGTAAATAAACAAATTTGAAATCAATTTTTCTCAATAGTCCTTCAGCTTCAAGAGAACGATCATTATTTGTTGAAAATGATGATTTATTTAAAAGCAACAAAACAATTTCAAGAGTACATCTTATAGCTTTACAACAATAAACTTGCGAAGACCAAAAAAAAAACATATAATTCTTGTAACAAAGTAAAGAATAAATCAGCTTCTTCTATATTTTTTGCAATATCAATTATTACTAGATTTAGTCTATGGTTTGCGCAGTGAGTATATATTGTTTTAGGTACTTCATTTTTAAAAATAGCTTGTACACCATTAATGTGGCTACGCATAACGCTTGCTCCATTGTATGTTTGTGCAACACAATTTTTGATATCAATTTGGCATTTACTTAGAATTTGTTTTATATGCAAAAATAGAGAATGAGCATCTAAGTTTTTAAAAGATGTAAAACCTAAAAATCTCTCTTTAATTTCACATTGAAAAAAATATCTCACTACAATCAAAATTTAATCTGTCTTAGATACATCTTTTATTTCATCAGCCATGACTACAAAATAAACTAATTCTTTTATTTCATTGGAAATTTTAGATAAAATCATGGTGGACATTATATTATTACAATATTTGTATTGAATAATATAAATGTCTTGCGTTTTTGGGTCCATTCATTTTTGTTTTAACTATATCATCAAAATTACTAATAGCACTCATTACTTCAATAAAATTCTATCTATTAAAACTATGTTCGTTTTCAATAGGTCCTCCTAAAGCTTGTCCTTGAACTGCCAGCACTCTTAATGAAATAATGATTGCCTTCATATATCTTCTATTTTCCATTACTAAACATTTATGTTGGTCTGAAATTTGAAAAATTTAAAACAGAAGTATTTTAATTTTTTTTATATTCCATCCATGATATTAAACATTGTTTATGTTCATCAGATTTATCATGCAGAGGAAATCCTTTGGCAGACATTGCATTTTTCCAATTTTTGTACCCTATAACTCTATAGTTTGTGTCTAAAATTGATTTTAATTTATTGGAAAAAAATCTACAAGGAAACAAAATACAGAATTTTCAACTTTGCTGTATTACAACCATTTATAAAGTTCATACCAGTTGGAATTGAAATTTCTCTTCGTTTTTGTTCGACCAACTCTATAAATAGTTTTCGGATATTTTTTTAATTTGTGTTAAGTAGGATCTTCATCTAAGGTTTGACTTATATCACTAGGACCAGGAAGTTGTCGAAAACTATCTGGTGTTGTTAAATATTTTTCAGCTACTTCAGGTTTATTATAATTACATATTACTACTAAATCATTTTCATTCTTGCTTTCTTCACTTGAATTATCACTAAAAAAATAAATAAATTTTTATATAAATGAGGATGTAGTGAGTAAATGGAATAGATTGTAATGAGTTAAAAACTAAGGTATTTTACATGAATATATGATGAATGAATCATATATATAACCTTATAATATAACCTTATTGTGCATCACATAACCATTTACAATATAAATATATAATATAGGTAGGTACCTAATTAGAAAAATAAATTGACACTAACCTACTTAAATTGTTATTTTCATAATCATCATTATCACTAGACATCAATTCTTGATTGCTTCCAATGGCAATATTAGAATATTTCTTAAAAAAAAAATTAATTAATAAACTAATACCTACTTACAAACTACAATTAGTTAGTGATAAAGTAGGTACACAATTATAATTTATAATAGATTATGGAAAAATCTATGTCAATAATGAGTTATACCTATAGAATACTTGAAAATATTCAAGATAGGTACATATTATATGTATTTCATAAATAATTGATAATCAATTTTAAATACCTGGTCATAGGATTAGAAACTATCGAACTGGAGCATTTCGGTTCCTTGAGTTCAGACTCATCTTCACTAATAATATTAATATCAATTTTTGTTTTTTTTGTCTTAATGAAAAAATCACTAATATTATTTACATTTCTCTTTGACATAATATTTTTTTTTTAATAAAATGATATATATATATATATATATATATATATATATATATATAGTTGTATAATGTATTACACGCTTAAAAAAATTATATAGGTAGGTCATACAGCAGTACAGTAGGTATATCCACAACTGAATGCACTACTGTCAACTTCACAAATCACAAGTGAATAATAATATAATATTAATTAATATAACATGATTAATTAATTAATAAAATGCAACAATACGATAAATGATAATTTTGAAAATAATTGATAATGAGTATAATCTATCACCACAGACTACAACTGTTCCACTAATATCTATTTATAGATACACGGAGGATTTACCCAAATAGCCAAATGTGTGTATGTATATTATACCTATCTATACATCAGCTGAATAGTATACGATACTATCTTAATACGTTGTAATAAAACCAATAAAATATAAATACAAGTACATTATAGATGTATTATTTATTCTAGAAGTATTATCAATAATTATCATATAATATAATGTAGAAGTAGATATATTGATCTAAATTACATAAAGTGAACGAAATACATATACAATTATTTTTTGCTTATGAAAAATTAATATATTATTATGTCTAAGGTCAGGCCAGTGGTAAGGCCACTGGTAGGGCCAGGCATTTTCAGGTAAGGCCATGGCCCTACCTAGCTCATCCCTGGCGCCGCCACTGTAAAGACTCATTCCATAGCCGCAAGTACATATGTTCGATACGCGCGTGTACCGTACAGCCGTACGAGTAGCTGTAAAGCGGGTCTAATTAACCAGGGGTACGACACTTCCCATATCTTAATGTAATTCGAAAGAAGTGGGGACATAACCTTGAATTCATGGGAACTGCCATTTTGATATATATCAGAATTAGCTGACGTCCCATATCATATTTTTCAATAAATGATACCATTATAATATACCATTATAATATAATAAATTAGATTATATATTTTCAGAATTTTTTTATTAATTTTTGTTTGTATGTTATGTTTTAAAATAGTTGAAATCATTCTTATATGTGAAACTGTGTAAAGCATAAAATTATAATTTATAGGTTTAAAACGTAATCAAACAAAAAAACAGGATATTGTTTATTATATAAAAAAAATTTTCTAACAAGACGCAAACCTATAGGTAATCATTTAAAATATCAACATCAAATCTCCAGCGAGTGGCTATCAAGCAAAGTGTCACTTCTATGTTGTTCTGTGATATAACGCGTGTAAACGTGTTTGAAATTATTTTACACAGGAAATCATTCTACGCCAACGTGGAAATCCTAACAAAAAACAGTCACCGGGAGCGTAACGGTCACACTTCTAGTTTTGCTGACCGCACTATAGAACCACAAACGTTGTTTTTATAGATATTTGTGGCATGTAATGATGGGTCCAAGTACACTGTCAATGCTGTCAATTAAGTTTTTACTTTTAAAATAAATGTTCATAGATTGATAATTTCAAGTTTGTGGTATCAGTAGCTGAATTCTTATCATTATCAGTATAATTAACATCTATACTTAAACCTTATACTAGTATTCAACAAATTAACCATCAAAACTGTTCTAGACTCTAATAATTGATAATTATATTTAACATTTTTAAACTTAATTTCTCAAAATATTGAAGTTAATTGTTTTTGCATTAACATACATTTAATGTCATTTATGAAAATACCTACACTCTGTTCAAAATGAGACCGGACCTCGGCGGCCGAGTTGTGCGCATGGGCGTGGCTTATTTCTGCGGCCGGTCTAACACGCCGTCGCCGACGAGAGTGCCGCATTATTCTAGTATCGACTGCAGACGAGTACAAATAATTTACAATGCATTGTTTAGCTATGAAGCGTATTATTTTGTACGACACTGTCATGGTTGCCGGTCGGACATGAATAATCAATGTATATAAGTAAATAATAATATAATAAATGCAACATATATAAAGATTAAGTAACTAAAATATTGTTTTTTTATAAACATTACATAAGTTAGTTTAATTTAATTAATACTCAACAAAAAGTTGAGTATACGTCAGTTATGCATAAATTAAAACAAATTATATACATTTATTATAAGAAAATTATAATACATTCAGTCACTTATACAAAAATTACACAAATATCTACAGTTTGAAAATGATTGGCAAAAAAATATTTACAAATAATTATTATATACAAAATACATTATGGAAGAAATTACAAGTCATCGTCAGAATTGGAAGTATCGCTTGTTATGGTGAGGACACAGGGTTCTAAATTTTCTATAATTTCATCCATATTTTCGTCTACTTTGGTCATTTTATCCTCCTTTGTTTTGACATGTTGAAGAAAATTCTACCAATTTTCACTAGTGACCCGTTCAATTTCCATGTTCAGAAGGACCTTAACATCATCGATTCTGTATGTCGTATTGTGCTGTTTGAAGTAGCCCTTAACCATTGCCCATGGCAATTCTATCGAGTTCAACTCGCAATGGTGGGGTGGTAATCTCAATACATTATGCCCGGCGTCTCTGGCCATATTGTCCACAACATATGACATATACTACATATACTGCCCCTTTATTTCATTGACCTTCGCCAGTAATTGTGGTCTAAACATTTTTTGGTCAGTGACGTTTTTTGAAATTAACCACGATATAATGTCTGCTTTTTTTGTGCTGGATGTCGGTATTTTTTCTGTCTTGACCAAGTGATACGGGGCATTGTCCATTACAATTACCGAGTTTGGATCAAGACGTGGAAGAATTGACTCAAACCATTCGTGGAACTTGTCACCATTCATTTCTTCGTGGTAGTCTGCACTATTTTTTTTTTTTTTTGATTCAAACAATAACAGACCACCATCTACAAAACCTTTATGCGAGCCAATGTGTACAATAATCAGACGTTTGGCCTTGCCAGTCGGGTTAGTAACACCTGTTGTCAGACCTTTGTTAAAAGCGTCATGTTTCGACCGAATTGTCTGGTCGACCCACACCTTGTCAACACAGTCACCTGCATTTAGCCACGTTTCGTTAAGATAGTAAACGGTACGACCATCTTCTCTATATTTACGTAAATCGTACAAATAATTCTGACGTCAAACCAACAGATCTTCTCGCTCTTCAACACGCTGCATCTTTTCCTCTTGGTGAAGACGAAGTCCAATTTCTTCATCAACGAATACATCGAAGTGCGTTTGAAATCGGGAAGGGCAGGATCTTCATTCACCGCATGCAAAATTTTGTCGATGGTTGGTAATTCTTTTCTCAACCAAAAGGAATGAACTTTTTGATGAAGTGCATTATGATCTAAATCGTCAATGAGATCGAACAGACACTTCTTATTACGTGTCTTATTAGGAGACGTAACAGTTCCGGTTTTTTTGTAGTAGGAAATAATTGAAACTATCGAATTGCGATCAATACCTGTGAAATTTGAAATGTCAACCATCATTTCTTTGTACAGCTTACTCGGAAACTTCAATTTCATGTCCTTATACATGTTGATAATAATGGTCTCTGACGGCTCCGTATCTACTAAAAAACAAATTTATATTTAATTTGGTCAAATTTATATTATTTTGGTGAGTATGTTAAATCTACTTCATATTTTTAGTTTCGAAAATCAAAATTCATATAAATAAACAAAATTTCGAAATGCTGGTGAAATAAAAATCATAAAAATTAAACGTGTATAATTACAGTACCGATATTATTAATTTATTATATTTTACTCACTTTTCCTGAAATATTTCTTCTTTTAGGTGAAATATTTTCGTCCACGTTGTCCAATTCAGAAACCATATCCACACGATCACCCATAGTGAATTCGTAAAACGAAAAAAGTTTAAAAAATGTACGAAAACGATCAAGAAAACAAAAAAAAAACACTAGTAATAATCACGGAGCGTATTTTCAAGCAGGCGTCGACACGTAGAGTGGAGCACAAATGCGTTGAATTCGTTAAATCTTACATGTTATATTGATATAATAGGCATATGTGCAGAGCAGCTGTCGTGAATGTCCAGCTGCTGCCTTGAATTTCAAAAATGCACGAGGTATCTACACACAATACCGAGCTATACATTTTTTTCTATAGAACATTTTTCTTATATGTAGACGACGCATGACGCGCGTACGCACATGCATCTCGCACAGACTGCACAGCGACCGGAGCCATGGTCACGTGATCTATGGTGGGGAAGGTGCTTGACCGTCGCGAACGAAAACTGGTCGCCGCGAGGTCCGGTCTCATTTTGAACAGAATATAGTGATAGTTGACCTAGTTTCAGTATTTTTAATATTCAAAAAAAAAGTAATTGCTATTCAAAACAAAATAAAATACAAAATACAAAATATAGACAATATCCGTGTTGGTTACCTTGTGTAACTATTATAAGACTAATTATTGTGAGTTATTTAAACCATATTTACCAATGTTATGTTATTCACAAAAATATATAACAATATATAATATTATTATACGACATTTTTTTTATTTTATTTTTAATGATGTAAAATTTATAAATGAGAATAATTATAAATTAATTTTAATTAGTTTTAAGTAATAAACAATTTTATTATATCAACTTTTTATGTACTTTTATAATAATACGCTAATTTACTGATGATTAATAAGTAATTTTTCACTTTAATTAAAATTAAATTAATTATAAATGTAAACTTGGCGTATTATATTAACATAAAACAAAATATTTTACACAAATTATAATATTCTTAACTATAATTTATTTAATCAGTGGTAAAAAAAGGCTACAAAATTATTTACTATCAACTTATGATCTAAAAGTATTGCCAAGGAAAAGTAGTTTATATATCAAAAATGTTTATTGACATAAATCATATTTTTTTTTTTTAATTTAAATAATTATTTATTAGAATATGAGAAAATGGTTATTAAGTAAATAAATGTATTCCAATATAAACAATATACTGAGCAGTTAATGCCTTAAATGATTAAAAAAAAATGGTTATTTGTAAATTTAAACTTTTATAATATTAATATATTTTTGTTCATAAAACAATATGTGGAAGTATAATTTAAATAACTCATCATAAATTGTGTTATGATAATTACAGGGAATGTACATCCGGTTTATGAATAGATTGATTTCACTAGGTGGATATGACAAATACACAAATAAATCCAAAATACTATCATCAAATTGTATATTTATGCAATTACGTATAAAGCTTAAAGCTTGGCTGTTTATCATTCACTATTTTGGTTTTGTAGTTATGTCGGTAACTCAAATTTATTATTTAATATTTAATATCTTATACTGAATTAATAAAATACCGTAATATTTAAATATTTAATGTTAAATCCTTCAAAATATATAAAAATAACATACACAGAACCTACTTTCAGGATATTTGTAGTTGTCTGTAATGTTTTCCTGTTCCCATTTTCCAGCCGCTTTCGTACAGATTAGTTTGCCGATTCTAATATAAATATACACAGATACAAAGTAATAAAAAAACAAGTATAATAATATGTTGTACTATGGTAGGTATATGACCAATACCGGATATATGTAGTTCAACATACTTATTATATTATAATTACCTATAATACATGGCATTTATAATATAAAAGCGCCCACCCTAATAAATAATCCTAAAAAAATTGATTGTGTGCCTCCGAAGGTCATATTTTAAAATACTTAGGTAAAATTACTAATACTAAGAAGAACTAGAGAAACAACACTCTTATTTTAATAGTGTTAAAAACTATCTGGGCTCTGCTACTAGTCTTATCTCCTTTATTATTATTTATTCGGAAAATGTTTACAAAATAAAAAAGAGACAGTATTGACTATGTTGGAGTATATTTTTAAGAGATTTTTAAATTGTAATACAAAGTTAAAAAAATCTGAGGTCTCTAAAAAAAAACCATAGCCTTGAGCAACACACCCCTCGCTTACCACTAAATCCGGTACTGATTTTGACGTACGTACAACATGAGTACACAACTGTTGTGTTCGAACAGTATAGACAAGACTTACGCTTCCGTGTCCTTTCTCAATAGCTTCATCGGCTGCGATATACCATAGTATCTCCAGTACACCTTGTCGGCGTTCACCTCAGAGTACACGAATGCCGTATCGTACGGTGCTCTAATGTCGCCATTTTTGACGGCCGTAACGCTGGCTGGACCACATTTGAACTGGCCTTCGCTCAACTCTTGCGGTGTAGCATCGATCACTTGCCAGTTCCGATCCAAGATGTTCAGATCGGGCCTAGCCATCCAAACTTCGTTCCATACATGATAGTTCCTGCGATTGACCACGGTACAATATATTGTGGTTGCATTATACGCAAATAAAATGACGTGTGTAACTAACCTACCTATTGATTTTTGTAATATTATTTACACAATTATTACTTACCAAATTGAGTCGGTTTGTAATTCTTCTATTATTTTTCCGTCGTCATCAACTAAGTAATCGATCGTCAAACTGTTTTGAGTATCATGAGCTGCGCAATATGCGGTCACTGGACGACAAGGTATTCCGATAGCTCTACACACTACAAATGTACACAAAAATTATAAAATGTGTGATTCATAGGTAAAAGGTACACAAATAACAATTAATTTTCAAATTTGTTTATTCATAGGTAATATAAAATATATATCTCCGAGAATTCAGTTTTGTGTATAGATAACATTAAAATCGTCTAAATTAGATAACAGATAATGCGTTGAAAAGGGTGCAACACGATTTGCGAAGAATTTATCTTTTTTATAACACAATTGCAAACGAATGTAGTATATCAAAAAAAAAATTTTTGTCGAAAACGAACGATTGCTAACGTTTTTTTTAGGCTTTGTTGCCAAGTTTAGATTGTATATATTTTCTGAATATATTTTATTTCATTCTGAGATTTAATTAAAACATTTTTTTTTTTAATAAAAACTATGGGTATTAATCATACTGTTACAATATATATATAAAACCACACAAACAAAAATAAAAAAAGAATTACAAAATAATAATTTTTTCTACATTTTTTCTTTTTTTTAAATAATTTTTTTGTTGGTAAAAATGTCCAGTTTTTTCAAGTATAATATAAGACTCATGTATATTTTATAACCAATGTAGTTTTTGGCTATAGGATCAATTTTAAATTGATCTTTTTTAGCCATAGGATTATGTATATTTTTTTTACTAGAATTTATTATTGTTAAAGTTGTACTTTTGTTTGTTCTAAAACTGAAATCACTTTGTGTGTTGGATGATGGGGGTTATAAAACTGTCAATTGTATGTCTTGAAAAAGCTCTTTTGGCCAATTGATAGTTCTAAAAAATAATTATAAAAACTTTTTGTATTTATTGGTGACATTTAAGCAAATTTACGAACAACAATTTATAATTAACAAACACTAAATCTGGCAACGCCGCAAGAAAAAAAGCAGGTAAAAACGTTCGCAATCGTGTTATGGGAAAAGGTTCGTTCGCAACCGTATCACCCGTTGGAAATGTATCTAGATAATATAACATATAAAAAAAATTATCTAGATAAAAGATAACCTTGTTTTATCTAGATTAAAAACATATAGTTATATAGTTATATAGTTTTTAGGTTATTAATGACTAAATTTAGTTAATTAGTTAAGATTAGTTAACAGTTTAATCTGTAGTAAACAAAAATACAAAATTGATTAAATTAAGAAATTTTAATAAAAAAATTTTTTTAATACATATTAATATATTGAAAATTTCTATTTGGATACTTCATTTTATTGTTCACAAAAATTGATGACACTATGTATTGTAATGAAACATAATAACCAATGCAGATGATTCAATTTAGAAAAAAAATAACGGACAAGATAATGGTCTATAGTAAACCAAATATCTTTGTTCCATTAATATATATTTTAAGGTAATAATTGTTGGAACTCTATATTTTATTTTTACATGTTTGATGGCACGTTTTTTCATTTTGTTAGTTTATCTAATGCTATTATGAACGGCTACGTGATTTTGAAAAAATCGTTAAGGAAGTTCCACACTGTTATTTTTAATTTGTTTAACTTTAATTGTTCAAAACAATGGACCACATTAGGACAGGAATGAATAATTTGAAAAAGAAATAAATATAACAATTATTTAATTATCTATAGATAATCAGATAACAGTTTTATTTATCTAGGCAAGTTTTATTTTATCTAGTGCACTAAGAAAGAAATAAACCATTAAAATTAAAAAAAAAATTATTTTGTATAACATATTTTTTAAATTAAAATGCTTGTTGCTTAATAGTCTATATTAAAAGGATATAAACCACTACAGAAAGTGAAGCTCTTAATGTAGTTTTTGGTTCAGACAAAATAATGTATGCAGTGATGTAATGAGATAATTAATTTAAGAAGGTTTTAAATAATAATAATTTTTAAAAACCTGTAGCTAGTACTCCAGCGTAGACCCAACACTGCCCGTATTTGACAGGTTTTTTCGTTTTAATGAATTGATTTAAAATATCGACGCTTCCTAACCAATTAATGGGTGCTGTGCCACCGGAAAAATCTTCGGTCCAATTACCTTGAACAACTCCTAACTCATCAGGTGCGTTTACCTATGTAAGAAAAACCACGAATATGTAAACAACGGTCGTGATTTACCAAAGTATAATATTATTTTCTTAGATTTTACTTTACACGCTTACAAAACGAATATTTACTACTCACCGCGGCCGATAGGCTTCTTGATACTTTTACTGGGTCATTGCAATGTATGAGTGCTAATCGTCTGATTTTTAATAATAGTAAAAAACTGCTCTCCAACATATTCTTTTGAAACTGACCGTATTTCCACATGACTTCTTTCTGCCTGCTGTGACTTCCACGCCACATGAGTCCTTCCTCGCTTAACACGTACTCGTCACGCAGCGCATCATCTTTTATATAAACTTCATCCGCTGTACAAAAACATGTGTTATTCGTTTATACAGTAATGTACACGCATAATATTTGAATTAAATACAGACACACTTATTATACAGAAATTACACACACGTAAAATGTTTTACTAGTGAAGTTTAAGTCAACATTATATGTGAACTTATAACTCATAAGTAAGGTGCAGTTTGTCAGTATTAAAATATGTATTGTGAAGCGAATGATTTTATTAAAAAAATATATTTCAGAACTATTCGACTATGGTTGATATTACATATTATCATTACTTATTTGAACTTACTTACATATTTTTCTTTTATTATATATTTTTGTTAAGTATACAGCTATTTTGAAAAATTGTGTAGCACAATAAAATGTGCTGTTTTGCATTTTGTATTTGCTTCCTTGTTTTAGAAGTATTTGAGTAATAATTAAAACCTGGTCAAGCACTTATAGCCAAAATTTTTATAATTTTTAAATATTTAAATGACAAATATAGATTAACGTTATAATATTTAAATGACAAATATAGAACAACGTTATAAAATTTATAATTTAAATTTATAATTAAAAATTTAAAATGATAATATCAGTCTCAGTGTAGCCATTCACAGTGTTTCAATGTCATTTTAAACAACTCAGGAAAGATTACATATTTCCTTCGAGTAAACACAATGTTGACCCAGGAGAGTTTACTAGTTTTAAAAACCGGGAGAGTTTACCACCACTCTGAGAAAGAATTATTTATCTAACCTATACGAAAAAATCTTAAGACCAAAAAAATATTTCTATATTTCATTTACCTAGAGAGTGCGACTGGGCGGCGACCAAAACGTATCTATTCTCTTGCATCTCCACCACATTCCCATCAAGATTACCAACCGTCAAAGTATGTCGTTCACCGCCATACCGTTGAACAACGCATTGTAATATACAGAGCGATAACTGGCGTAATCTTATTCGTTACCATTTAGTTTTAAAAATAAAAAGGTAATAATCAAAATATATTATTCTTATTTCATAATAACACCTATACTGAATAATGATATATGTAAAGGCTAGTCACCAAAACAGTGACCAATGCGGTAATATGTATGGTACGTTACTTGAGCCGCTATATCAAAGAGCGGATGCCCTATGGAGGAGGAAATTTGGCCTCGTGCGTTGGACTGTTGGAGCTAAATCATTTCGATGTGTAGTGTCCGCAAAAATCTCAAGTGTTAATACATTGAAAATGACAATTTAACGTGTATGCCAAAGGAGGAAGCTGCACCAGCTATTTCAAGTAATTTTAATTTTATTATACCAGATCAATATAGGTATAACTCCAATGGCGAATTATTTTCAAAATTCAATAGTGGATCGACTGAATTAGGTATTTTATTACTTACAACTCAACAAAATTTAGATTTTATGAACGAATGTGATAATTTGGTTTTGTGACGGAAATTTTTCAGTGGCACCCCTCCTACCATTTTTACTCAGTTATATACTATACACGGCATGTGCTATTCGAACGTTATTCTTAGTGTTTACATATTACTACCAGATAAAAAAGAAAAAACTTACCATCATATTAGGTTTGAAATTTTAAAATCACTTATACCAAACTTAAATCCAAAAACTATTTTGAAAGAGCAGCTTTAAATGAAATTGAAACCGAGTTTTCTGATACTGAGATAAAAGGTTGTTTCTTTCATATGTCGCAATGTATTGGCGTCATGTTCAAGAATTGATTTAACTTATCAAAATTATCGTAAGTTGTCATTACGAATTCGAATGCTACCGGCATTTACTTTTATTTCAGAAGCAGACAAAATTAAAAGTTATAATGCATTACTAGCCACACGTTATTACACAGATAATAAAGACCAACTGGCACCGTTGTTGGATTATTTTAAAATTACACGGGTAAGAAAATTAGATAGAAGTGGAAAACGAAAACCACCAAAATATGCAATCAAAATTTGGAACTGTTTTTCGAGAGTAATACAAGATAAGCAACCACAAATAATAGAAAGAGAGCACAATTGTTTCATATCACTTATACATGTTATGCATCATTCAATTGGCGATTTATAAATGTATTAAAAAAAAAGAGAGATTAATTAATTAGTAAATTCAAAGTCAAACAGTATGAAGTGACAAACAACAAGCCCCTTAAAAAAAAATTTACTGAAATAGAAAAGCTAAAAAAAAACAAATATGTGCCAATTATAACAATAATACAAATAATGAAGATTTTCTTCGTAGCTATGCACACAATGAAATTGCAAGTTTAATTTTTTTCTTTATTATATATCTACCATTAATATATTTTTTATTATTTTGTTTGTAATCAATTAAATGTACGAATTTTATCTATATATTTACAAAAAATATTACGTATAATTTTTAATTGTAAGTATAATTTATTTTATTATTATACGAGTATACCTATTAACATTTTTTAAACAATTTTAATCTAAACCGAAAAGGAAAAAAATATTTTTAACCATACCTATAACCAGAGTTATGCAAATTGTATCTAAATAATTATTTGAATTAAAAATTATTATTTAAATTGTTATTTTTATGATCAATTGTCGTTCTGTAAACTGTTATTGAAATTATTTGTGATCAATTTTTAATGATCAATTGATATGTATCCATTGTTTTGTTAACAGTGGTCAGCAATGATCCTATACTTCCATTTAATTTTATAATTTGTATGAAGAACTAAAACATTTTTTTTATATGTCTAGTATTTTAAATTACATATTTGGATAAAAATAAATATTTAGTATATATTGTATACATATTTTTGAATTTTAAATATATACTAATCTGCACTTCACTTAAAGTTTTAAGCAACAGTTACCAATATCTATATAAATATGATTTCAGCTAGGAAATACCAAATTTACATAATATGTACACATATAAATTGGTTTAAAGTATGCAATACATTACCATTTCTAAAGGACTTACTTGGACACCACGGATTGAACAATATATAAATCGGATTTCCTTGAGCTGAAAACATGGCCGCTTCTTGTCCTGATCTGGTGTCTATGTCAAATATCCATTGTCCCACAATGCAATTATTCGGTGGAGTAATCTATAAGCCATTGATAATGTTTAAACGATAAAAAAAGGCTGTAAGCCTATAACCTAATCAAGTTATTTATTTATCTATATATATATATATAGAAAGAGAGAGAAAGAGAGAGAGAGAGAGAGAGAGAGAGAGAGAGAGAGAGAGAGATAAATATATATATGTATATAAATAAATCACTATTTCTCTTGGTTACGGCATAACTTGAGAAAGCCTTTACTGATTTCATTTATCTTTTTTTTTAATAATTTATAATGCTTAGTAATAAGTTCTTATGGAAAAAAAAAAGAAAATTGAGAAATTTGAATATTTTGTTTTATCAATGGCGTCATCTATTTATAACATTAATATTGGAAAAACTGAAAATGCTTATTTTAGGTAGGATTTATATATAATTTCTATTTATTTATAGGATTACCATTGGTTTATATTTCCATATTGCTAATATTTCATTGTATTAAATAACAAATTCAATAAAATTTTAATCATATAAAGGTGTTATTTTTTACGCGCAACAAACACTTGACAAAAAACTCAACAAGCTCAAAACTGGACGAATTTTTGGTTAGTATAAATTAAAATTGTTTAAGAGATTTGCACAGTAATCAGAACTTCTTCGGAGGCGCGATGATTCTACTAGCTTGAGATTTTCGCTAAACGCTGCCAGTCATTTCCAGATCAACAGCTTCTAATGAAATAAATGCTTGCTTGGTCATCGAATTTGTAGATATGTGAAAGATTTCAAGTTAATAATGAATATGCAAAAGGTGTTACAAAATTACTACTTAGCAACTTTTTTCATGTACCTACCTAATTCCGACTTCATTCACTTACACATCTCGTAGTGTTCGCAATCTACCACTCGTATATTGTTCGTGATCCAATGCAATGGATTGGATTGCCTAACTACATGGCTTATATATATGCAAATAACTTGAGATTAAACCTAACTTATATTGTTTTAAAAATCTATTTACTCTAACGCTGACTACGTTTGGGTCCACGTCATCAGTGGACATTACGTACGCTGACCAATAACCATTGCCATTACTTGGATTTTCCTTTAAGGGCACAGCAGCCATAGTGTTATTTCCAAAGTTTGCATCTCCCGCTTCTGAAATATATATAATTTAACTATATATAAATATTCTAATACGAAAATGTTCAACACGTGTTCAGAGGGAATGAACTATGGACGTATGACTACTTTGAGGATCATAGCTCTTAAAAACTAGAGGACGTGATTATGAACAGGTATTAGAATAAACGGGTACACGAAGTCCGGGTGCGCAGGCAAAAAATATATTAAAGCCTGTGTATTTAATACCCATTTATACCAGTGTATTTTTTTTATCATTATCCGTGTATATTATATATTAATTCAGAATTCAAATATACTTTAAACATAAATATTTATAATAATATAATGTATATTTATTCCAATAATTATTAATTGGTTATTAATTAATAATAAAAATTGTATAGCTCTTAATTACCTACCTATCTTTTATTATTTAGAGATGTTATAAATAGTTTTTAGTTATGTAAGATGCATTCGTTTATCGTACAATATTATATAGGTATAAATTATAAGTATAATAATATATAAAAGAATAATATTTAAACTGGTATTAAGATTAAAGCATAAACAATCGTTAATTATTGATAAATGTGATTACGCCATATACTAGGAGATAGTAAATACAATATAATATGATATGTTTTCTGTTATATTGAGTTCAGAAAGTGGAGGAACAGTAAAAGTCAGAACTGCAATGTAGTGAACTATGATTATGTTTAAATATATGAGTATTCAAGCTCACGGGTGTTTAATACACAGGTCTACGCGGGTATTTGTACTACACGGGCTTTAACACTGTCGTAGATAAAAACATGGGAACCCGTGTACTTCATTATACGTGTAATCGCGACCCCCATTAAAAACCTTTCATACCCAAAATTTTTATTTTTTGAGAAAAACATTTTTTTCTAATAAATTTAATTGAATACTAATATTTGAGTATGTGCTTAAAATATTTTGAAAATGATCATCCATTTTCATTGTTTTTTCCGACATATAGCTCATAAGCGACATTGGTCATTATTGGAGGCATTTTTAGCACTTTTCTTAATTATTATTTTTTTATGTACAAATAAATATAAATTCATATAATTTTATATTTTAAAAGCATTTTACAATATTATAAATATTAAAATATGTTGAAATAAAAAAATTAAAATTTTATTTTAGTAAATAAGTTTAATTTATTTTATTTCTCATGGAAAATTTGTAAACATTTTTTTCTTTGTAATACATAAACAAACTTTTTATTTTATACACTTTATAAAAGATGTTGGCTTACAATATCTGCACTGTTCTCTTGTCACATACATATCAGGCAAATGATCCACGCTATTGAATTTAACATCAAATACTGGAGTTGGAGTAGAATACATACGTTTTGGTGTTGTGGTTGGAGCTATAGTTTCGGTTTCTGTCTATAGTCATCCTCTTTTGCGAATTGGCGTGTTGTGTTTCATGTAATGCCGCAGCAATACTTATTTGGAATTTAATCAATCTGATTTTTTGATTTTTCATGTCTTTGAGTCATATGGCGTCTATACAGAACACGCATTAACTATGCTAACGCCAGTTACTCAATATATAATTACCATTTTGTTGATTTTATATTAATTCGATATAGTTCCAATAGCATGTCGGCAAAATCGACATCACTCATTAATGTATTATACTCTTCTATAATACGAGGTCTTTGAACTTGTTTAATTTTTTTTTTTTTTTTGCCATAAACCATCGTTTAGCACTGATATACGTTGATGAAAAACTAGACTTCTGGTTATAACATCGAACTAAAGCAATATCATTTTTTGTTTAGACTTTACAAACAAATGATCCCCAACTTTCATTCTTAGTTCTTTTTTCAGATTTAAGTATACATTTCCCTATTCTATCTTGTATAGCCATATCAATACAAAATATTTGTTTTATTTTTTTAAACTATAATAAGTTGAAATGACGAAAACCAAATATCGAAATATATTTAAAATTTTTTTCTTTCGAGTAATTCACTAGCTAATGCCATAACTATATTTCCAGAAAATCCTAAGCCATGATCTAAGCATATACCTTTTCTTTGGTAAATTTCAAAGTTATACATAACTCCCGATACTCCAGCTATAGTAAAAACTTTAAAACCCCATTTATGATGTTTATTACGCATATATTGTTTTAAATAAGAACGTCCTTTGAATGCAATTATTTGTTTATCTATACTATGCCTTTCTTTAGGTGAGGTATCATGCATATTACTTTGTGAAATATTTAAAAGTGGACGTAATTTATGTAATTCATCATACCCATCACCAGAGCCGGATTAAGAGAGGGCAAAGCGGCTATAGCCCAGGGCCCCCCAAAAAAATAATATGGGCTTGCAGCTTTTCTATAGTTATAGATATATCATCAGAAAAATAAGATTTTAACAATATTTATTTAAAGATTCAATCATATTAATCATTTGAAATAATTGTCTGTGACAACCTGCATGTTATATAATTAGATAAGTACAACACGCAATATACTGTGTTATTTCGTTTTATTTTATAGTTTCAGATAAGAGGTAATAAACTTTAAATTACAGTCGTTTAATAGCTATATCCATATTAGTATATCATTCACAGATATAAATCATATCTGTGATCGTGTTTGTTATCTTTTCGTTTTCTGTTGTACATATTGGACCATGTTCTTACATATTTACACTCAGTCTTTTTTCATTTGAGTTACATAACGTCAGTCCCGTCGTGTTATAAATTTATTTTAAAATATCAATTAATAATTTAATAATTTAAAAAAAAATTATAAAATCCAATATCTTCAAAAAAGTATCTTTCTGGCGCAAAAAAACGGAAATTAAAACAACAGAAAGAAAATGAAGCAAAAATCATCCGACAATTTTCAAATTCCTCAAGCCAGAAAATGACCCCAAAAGTAATGTAACAATTCATTCTTCTTTTGATAGTGATACTATAATTGAAAATCTTGAAACAAAAATTCAAGTTAATAATTTAGATGAAAATTCATTAAATAATCATGAAACGAAATTAAAATTGGTTGCGAATAATAGTGTTTCCATAAATAATGTATTGATATCGTCTTCTAATAAAATCGAAATATCAAAAGATCCTAGACTTTGGCCTGAAACAATAGATACATATTTTAGAGAAGAATGTATAAAATTAGGATCTGTATTTATTCAGAATAGAAATAAAGAATATCCAAATTCAAAACGTTTATTTAACTCTCAAAATTGTTTTTTGTCCGACAATTTATTCGATCGAAAAATGTATAATTGTGATATAATATCCAGGAAATGGTTAATATATTCGGAATCAGTTGGAACAGTTTTCTGTTTTCCATGCAAATTATTTCCATTTTATAGTAAATTAAAATCTTCATTTTCGAAATCAGGTTTTAACTTTTTGATTGGAAACATGCTGATGAATTGGTATCTATACTCGGGCCACTCTAAGACAACCAAAATTCGTCCGTTCTCGCGCATTCCCACCACTAAACTCTTCAAAACACTGGCCGCCGTTAACGCGAACCGCCGACACCGTCGCCGCCAGCGTCGCCGTCGCTGCTCCCACTCACCTACGCCACCGTTGGCCGAGAACCGGTGACAGTGTTTGTATACAGCGCGTACTAAAGTGTTCTGATATTTTTTTACGTTCCTGAATACACACACAACATTTTTGTTTTTTTGCGCGCTAAGTTTGTTAACATACTTTTTGCGTTTCTTAACACACCGTTATTTTTTCATTTTTTACGTTTTTTTAAAAAATACAACATGGACGTCACAGATGAGTCGCCTATCATAAAAAATCTATGTGGAAAAGTAAGCGTTTGTATTATTATTTTTCTAATGCAAAATTTTAATTTTAAAATATTAATTTTTTCTTTAGTATATTGGCTCTGGTCAAAGGAAAGTGGTCGTTAATCTGTACAACGCTTTAGTTAAAAGACAGCTTGAAAATCCAGACAGCCCCCAGTTGACCTTCAGACAAACGATCGTCGAAATTTCAAAATCTACGGGTCTCGGACAACGTATAGTACAAACAGCGTTGTCGGAATATAAAAATCAAGGTACAGTTTCGCACCTAATAAGAAGAGAAAAACACCTGCAATAGTTGATAAAATTGACGAATTTGATAAAAATGCAATTCGGCAATTAATACACAATTTTTGGAGGAGACGTGAAGTGCCAACAATTACGAAAATTCAAACAGCCATTAACGAGGATGAAACATTGCCGAATTTTAAACGTACGTCATTTTAGAAGGTATTAAAAGATTTGCAATTTGAATACGTAAAAAAAAATCGTAACAGTGCACTTCTGGAAAGGGAAGATTTAATAAACTGGCGCCGAGATTATTTACGAAAAATAAGGCATTACAGATCGCAAAATCGACCAATATATTATTTGGATGAGACGTGGGTCAATGCAGGCGAAACACACAGCAGAACGTGGATGGATACGACGGTAAAATCTTCATGTGATGCATTTCTTAAAGGCCTAACCACGAGACAAAAGGAACCCTCCGGAAAAGGTAAACGTCTCATCGTTCTACATATCGGGTCAACAGAGGGTTTTGTCCCGGGGGGTTTATTATGTTTCGAATCGAAAACCAATTCTACAGACTACCATGACGAGATGAATGGTGATACATTTTATGAGTGGTTTGTCCGTACTCTACCTTTATTAAAAGAAAACGCCGTTATCGTTATGGACAATGCTCCCTATCACTCCGTGAAGAAATGTCAAATGCCAACAATGAGTTGGAAAAAACAAAAAATAATAGATTGGCTTGAGAATAAAGGTGAAATCGTGACCCATCCAATAGTCAAAATCGATTTAATGAAAAAAGTGCGAAAACTGAAAAAACAATACGACAAATACGTCATTGATGAATATGCAAAAAACAACCAAAAAATCGTATTGCGATTACCGCCATACCACTGCAAGCTAAATCCAATTGAGCTCGCATGGTCCTCCGTAAAAAATTACGTCCGGTCGCATAACAATACTTTCAAATTAAAGGACGTACTTGATTTATTGAAAAAAGGGGTGGACCATGTAACACCAGAAATGTGGAGTAATTTTGTTGGACATGTCGTAAAAGAGGAAGACAAGTTTTGGAACATTGAACATTTAACTGACGAATTATTGGACGAAGAACCCGATGATGGACGTGATATTCTTACAATAGGAACAGGTGACACGTCAAGTTCTTCAGATTTAGACTCCGATTAATTTATTGTATTTAAATTATTTTGATTTTTTGTTATCATTTAAATTAATTTTTGGTATTCTAATGTTTTTTTTACTAAATGTGTATTATGTGATGTACAATTACTCATTTTTGTTAAAATACAAAAATAATTGCATAAATAAAATATTAATAATTCATGCATATCATATTTTGAATTGTTGTTGTTTACGCTATAGATACGCTTGACGTCAGGTGTTATTATTTTCATGGTGTTACTTGAGCCGGTGTATACAACCACCGGTTGCTACACGGCGGCGGCGGCCGAGGAATTAGTCGCCGGTCGCCGCGTACTGAGTGGGGGTATTTACGGCGGCAATTAGGTGATGGAGTGGAGGAAATTTGGGTACGAAACCGCGGAGCTCGGTCATTTGGATGCGCGAATGAGTAGCGCTCTTAGAGTGGCCCGAGTATAGTCATGAAAACAGCATAGAACATAAAAATGCAGTAAATTCGTGGTTAATTTGTCAAAATGATAATTTTCCTATGGATAAAAGTCTACTGAATCATATGAGAATTGAAACCACCTATTGGATTGATGTTTTAAAAAGAGTAGTGGCCGTTGTAAAATTTTTATGCGAACGAAGCTTAAGTTTTAGAAGCGACAATGAAGTTTTTGGAGTTCCTAATAATGGTAATTATTTAGGAATCTTAGAACTTATATCTCAATTTGACCCATTTTTAAAAGAACACATATTAAAATACGGTAATAAAGGAACAAAAAATCCTTCTTATTTATCAAAAACTATTTGCGAAGTACTTATTCAACTAATAGGCAAAAAAGTCTTAAAAACAATTATTGAATAAATACATATCGCTAAATATTATTCATTAATTGTAGATTCTACACCAGATTGTTCACATATTGATCAATTATCAATTGTTTTTAAATATGTATATTTGGATGAAGTTAAAGAACGATTTGTACGTTTTATTCCAATAAACAGTCAAGAAAATCACTTTTTGATGTCGTTAATAATTTTTTAATTGAACGTAATTTAACTTTAGAAAATTGCCGCGGACAGTCATTTGATAACGCCGCAAATATGTCCGGAAAATATGAAGGGTTACAAGCTCATATTAAACAAAAAAATTCATTTGCTCAATTTGTTCCTTGTGCAGGTCACTCGCTAAATTTAATTAGTATCAGTGCTACGGAATTATGTCAAGAAGCAATAAATTTTTTTTCATACTTGCAAAAACTATATAATTTTTTTCGTCTTCACCTCAAAGATGGACCGTTTTAACAACGAATTTGAGTCAAAATGATAATCAAAAACTACTTCGTCTTGAAAGTTTGAGTCAAACTAGGTGGTGTTGTTATTTTGAATCTGTGAGAGCATTATTTATTAATTATATTAATATTCTTAATTGTTTGGAAAACATAAATAATGATAATAAAGAAAAATCTGATGTAAGAAGAGAAGCAAAATCAATAATGAAAAAATTTCTTAAATTTAAGACGACTTTTATGTGTTTCTTGTGGCAAACTATTTTAGAAAGTTTAAATAAAGTTAGTGAAAAGTTACAAAAACCTGGGTTAGATTTATTGTCTGGTTGTGACCTAATTCGTTCTTTACGGCAATTTATATTTCACAAAAGAAATAACTATGAAAAGTATGATCATTTGACTCAAACTCTAAGTACAAAAATTATAGAAAACTATGAAGACGTTGGTAAAAGAAAACAAAAACGATGTGAACATCAAACTATTTTATGTGGGAAAAAAAGTTTGAAGTCGATACTTTTTTTGTTATTATAGATAAATTAATTTCTGAACTTGACAGAAGATTAAATTCTTATAATATTTTTCTTTCTCAATTCAGATTTTTAGTTAACTTTAAAACTGACAATGATCCAGACTTTGATTTTTAAATAACTGTATTCAGTTTTACCATAATGATCTCGATGATAACTTGAAAACAGAAATCACATTTTTATCATTATTTCAAAACAGTTTCTTCAGATATTGATAATTGTGGTGTTATAGCAAAACTTCTATATAAACGACAACTTATTGATATTTTTCCAAATGTATATATTGCACTGAAATTATACCTGAGAATACCGTTGACAGATTGTGAAGCAGAATGTTCATTCTCAAAGTTGGCTCTAATTAAAAATCGACTAAGATCTACACAGATTGAAGATAGGTTGAACACATTAACAATTATGTTGATTGAAAATGATATATGTAAAAAACTTTCATTTGATGACGTTTTAGATACGTTTGCATCAAGTAAATCTAGAAAAAAATATTTTAAATAATCATTTGTTTGTATTTTTATGCTATTGTAATGTAAATTTGCTGTGAAAAAATATTTTTCTTATATAACTAATAAATATCAATTGGCATATTATTATAAAAATACTTTTTTTGTAAAATTAGGGCCCCATAAAATAAATTAGCCCAGGGCCACTAATTTCATTAATCCGGCTCTGCCCATCACTATCTGGAGACTTAGCAACAGCATTATCTTTTACAAAGAAATATTGTGAAATCTATTTCTGCTCATTATGTCGGCAATTTTAGTAAAACGGCAATTATTTGACCAATAAACTTTAGACACAGGCATTTTCACAACACTCATGTGCACTAAAATTCAGATATATTATGTTATTTCTAAAAATGTAATATTAAGAACAGAACCATTTTTTTTGAAGAGCATATTTGTTGGATTCAACATGAATTAGATCAAATATTTCATCGGAAAAAAATTATTTAAAATATTGACATGGAGTATAATCTTCGAGGGTTGGATTTGGTAGACAACTTTTCTAAGTAACGTCAGGAGCAACAAAATTATTTTTTTGGAATTTTCAATCACGAATTACTTTTTTTGATCGAGTTCGAGTTGAAAGAACTGGTATATTTTCAACTTCATCATCATTATTATCATCTGCATCTTCAAATTCTTCATTCCGTGTATCAAATAGATAATTGTATATTATACAAATAATGTTTTATTTAATATTATTATTTTTCTTTAAATAAATCTGTCATTATCATATATAAGAAATTACAAAATAAACAAAAACTTTAAAATAATATTATGAATATGTAAATAAATGCATAATATCAAATATTATTATAAAATAAATAATGTATAAAGTATATTATGTACTTACAGTTTCATCAAATACGTTTTCTAAAAACTCATCATTTTCCAACACATCAGCATTAATTTCAAATAAATTCTCGATATCATCATTGTCAGACTGATCATCAATATCTAAATTTTCTGAATAAAAATGTTCAAGCCATTGTTCGATTAAAACATTCGAATTACTTTTTTATTACTGTGCGTGTGACGGCTGCACACGTGAGCCGGCAACGAGCGTGCCTGAGGGTGAGTGCGGATAGCAGCCGACACGCAACCCGTCCTGTGTGACGATACTTACGTCTGAGTCGATAACCCTGTGGGAAGGGGAAAAGTGGACTGTAATATATGGTACTAAAATAGGACTGGATGAAATAAGGAAATTTATAATGATGATGATGCCAGATACCTTTACAATGATAAACCACAATTTGTGATGAAAAAAAAATTTATATATCATATATAACAGTTTATTGTAAGATTCTGCAATTGAAAATACCTTATGGTCTAAGATTAGTAAAAACACATAACGCACGATCACAAGACGATCGACAAAATAATAAATACGTTGAAATCAATACAAGGAAAATAATAATGATATAATAAATTTCGCGTATGCGAATAATCGACAACAGTAACTGTTAACAAAATAAATAGCATGTGTACAACTTGATACGCTGAGGCTGATAGTAAGTAATGGTGCGGCGATGGTGCCTTGTCCCGGAATGACAGTGGTACGACTGCTAGCGTCGCTAGGATGTACGACAGTGGCACTTCCGTCGAAAACGTTAAAATGGTCAACAATACTACGTGGGCGCGTATAAATGCACGGCGAAAGTCGTACTGGCGACGACAAAGTTTTACTGACGAGGATCGGCGAGTTTGAACAGCATCGATCAGACGGGCGAAAGAACACTACACAGACATGTAGGTGACCACGACTCGGGGTCGCACAGCGATAATCGGATGGGCGATGGACAAAATACCATGAGCCGTAATGTCGACACACACGGCCGGAATTCGAATCACGTAAACGGATGTACGTGACGAGTTCGTGAGCAGCGAGGCTCGGGTTGACGGAACAAAAAAAAGGAAAAACAGTTTGACAATATTAACGACGAACGGCGCACCGGGTCGCGTTAGTTAAAACATATAGTTTTACCAAGATAGCGGAAGAGCAACGGACGGCCTAGGCGGCTCAAAAACAACGAGTACCGTTAGTTGGAAGCTCGACTGTGGCGAAACCGTCCCCACTCCAAAGGTACGAACATCGACTTCGCGGCGAGCTCCAAAATAGTAACGTTGCGATACGGATCGTGATGGAGACCTCGCGCGAAACTCGAATACTGTATTCTGTATCCAACAATTACTCATTATAGAAATATCAGCATGACAGCACAAAATAAACTTAAATATCAGTACAATAGCACAAAACCAAATTTTTATTATTATAAAAATATAATAGTATAATTAATATTTATAATAATGTTAAGAACCACTGAATACTGTTAATATTGTAATAATATAATAATATTGTAAACTGATACGTATGTGACAACAGGCGAGTATAAGACTCCCCTTCCCATACCACTGGTCTAAGAAATCTGCTGAATAAACCTTTTTGATCGTCCGATCAGCTCGTATGCGGGAACTGGCATATGTGGCAGGCAGTCTTAAAGTAACGTACGAGGTGTGGCAATTAAATAACGAGAATTTTAAGTTTTAAAACATTTATTTAATATTTACAACAATTTATGCACCCATGCCTTCACAGTACTCTCCTCCGAGTCTAATACACTTGGTCCAGCATTTTTCCCATTTCTGGAAGCACTCCTGGAAGTCTCCAGAAGTTAGGTTCTTCAACACTGACGTTACGGTACGT
>JACXSJ010002740.1:0-29355 GCA_014851325.1 Pentalonia nigronervosa
ACATTGTAATAATATTTATAATAAGTAAATGTAAAAATAAACGTAATACATACATACATTATGTACAATTTTCCACCTCTCTTTAATTCGAATTAATTTTTTTCCCTCGATAATTCGAACACTCGGTAAATCGAAAACCTCTATAAATCGAATTTTTAACTCGGTCCCCTGAATTTCGAATTATCGAGTGACTACTGTACAACGAAATAACAAACATTTTTATTCTTCATTTAAATATTTAATTTCCTCCAAATTTGAACTTAAAATGTCTATAACAAACAATCATGTTAATATATTTTTTGATTTTTTGGTTACAAAATAAACTATTTAAGCGAAACCTTATTTTAAATTTTCAATTCTTAGCTATAAAAATTGAATATTTTATATATTCTTAACTATACATTTTTTTCTTAATTTATTAAAATTTGAACTTTAAATGCTTATAAAAAAAAATATTTGTCTTTGTACTTTAAATAATTTTGAACGGCTATTATAACAACTTATAGCAAATCTTGTATTAAGTAGTCAAGCTTTTTGACCCAACAAAAATTTTTTGTACCAATATTTATAGAAAAAAAAAAACTTAAGAAAAACAAAAATCTCTTATGTCTACAAATAGTTAAAAAAGTGTCAAAATATTTTTTTAAATTGTAGATGTATAGAAAATCTGATAATATTAATATTTGGTGGAAATTTTAAATGGTTACGGTTATTTATATTTGAATTACAACAAAATAAGAAAATCGTTCCCTGAGAAATCGGAATCGTTTACGGGTTAATTTCTACTTATGGAGAATATTGTATTTAATTTTCAAATTCTTAGATTTTAACAAAATAATTTTTATGAATTTCTAAATTCAAAAAATTTCAAATTTTCGTGATTTTTACGTATTTTATTAAAATTTTAACTTTAGATGCTTATAAAAAACTATTATAGACTTACGCTCAATTTTTTATTTAATTTTAACTTACAACAAGCTATGAAGAACCTTGTAATACATTTTCAAGTCTTTTGACCATAGACAAAAAAAATTATCTCAACACACTGAATACTCTTCAATCGAATGCATTAATATAATTTAAAAAATAATATACACAATAAAATGTCATATTGAATTAAAATTCTAAAGATTAATAAAAAGCACATAATTCATTTAAAAACTTTTATTTAATAATGTTAGCATTTGAAACCTAAGTATTTGTATAATACAATTGCAGACAGTAAACATAAGTGTATTCTTATGTATATATTAATTCTCAAAACTGTCGTTATATTGGTCCAACTCTAATCCCTATGTATTACAGATACAAAGATTATATACTTAATGACCCCAAAAAATAAATGCTTGGGCTGCTATTTTAAGTGATGATTTCAGTGTATAAAAGTATATAGAATTGCATGAAAAATATATTAAAAAAGAATATTTAGCGCTATAGCAAATGAAATTTATACCAATTATTTAAATAAAAACTATTAATAAATTTACTAAACTTTAGAGTATCGTAGTTAATGAACTAGTGAACCAAAATTGATAATTTAACAACAATATTTTCAGAAAAATAGTCTTTATAAAAATCTATTAAAAAATATAATTGTTTGTATTTTAAAAAATGAAGTTTAGTACAACTGCGTGCTTAAAAATTTTGAAATTAAAATAAAAAATTGCTAGATTAAAATAAAAAAACACATGTTTTTTGTTTTTTTGAAATTTCATATTATCGATCCATAATCATTAATTTCCCAGCGTATAATGACATAAGATACACCCGTATATATATATATATATATCAGGCATACAGTAATATAGTATACTACATGTTCCAATTACTCAATGTTAATTCAAATATTTAGTAAAAAATGTAAAATAAATAATATTATTATTAAAAGACAATATGTGTTTGGTTCAATTTAGCAACGTTGGATTTGAGTCCTTTATAGGCGTTTACAACCCAAATGACGATTATTTAATGAACGCGAATTGTAGTAATAATAATAAAAAAAAAAAAAAATTATAATCGGTGTTGAAAATATTATTGCATTTAATATGCTGCGACTAGCCCCCTCTCATTCTGTACAGCTTATATTATTATACGGATAAATTATATTGTCTTGAAGGTGCCGACGCGGCATCGGTAATTATATCCGGCTACATTTTACCGCTACGGCTTGCCGAATTATTATTTTCACTTGGACTATTAACGCTATCTATTGTCAATAAGTTAACTAATATGTAGTGTAACGCATAATCACGGCCCGTGGGCCATCTATACTATTTATAATCGATGGTATAACGTACGACATATTCGTCCTACTCAATCTTTGATCAGCTAGGACGTATCACGTACATTCACACAATATCGGATCATGACTATACGAAACCAAAGTCCAAAAAAGCAAACACTAAAATAGCGACGATAAAACGACGGAGTACACGTCAATACGTAAGAAACACATTAGAGCGAATATTCTAAACCAGAGGTGTCCCGTGCCACATGCGGCCCATGATAGGTTTTGATGTGGGCCCTGCGAAATGTTTTATAAAACAGCAATTTCTAATACCACATTAGTTTTATTTAGCTTTAGTATGTTTTTCTTTTAATTATAAATAAATATTTTTTTTTATGGTCTCTACAATAAATATAAATAAAATATATTAAATACTAATATATTTCATACATAAAGATGTATGAAACGGATCACGGAATTCCCTAAGTTGAGGAGGAGGGGATGCACATTTAGCTGACATAAAATTATATTTTTGATTTTCCGATTTTTTGTCAAATTTTACATTTAAGACCAAACATTTTATTATTCATGAAAAAGTAGTTTTCAAAATATATTTATGGTCATGTAAGATTTAAGTCCGCCCTAACACAATATAGGAACAATTAAAATATTAAATAAAATACTGAATACCTAATAATTTAATCAGGAGCGTCTCCAGGGGAGGAGGTCGAAGGAGGCAGTCTCCCCCCACCCATTCCTCGTAGATTTTTAAAAAGATACTAGTTTTTTATTTCATATTTGTCTGTATATTTTTCATAATATATAAAGTATCAAATATTATTGAGATTAAAAATATTTAAAAAATATTTTTTATGTCTATACACATTTTTTTAGTCATCTGCGATTACTTTAAATAAATTATATAAAATAATTCAAAATTGTACTAATTGAGTAAGAAAATGAATTTAGAGGTTTCACAGTAATTTAATTTTGTTTTAATTATATTCTATATAGTTTCTTTTAAAGCGTTTAAATGTTTGCTATGTTAATATTTTTTAGATAATGTAAATTAGTCGTTGCCTTTGATATTGATGCATACTATGCACAGAAATATAAAAATGGCTGTAAATTGCATTTTTTACCGCTTTACTAAATCCAAAAGCAAAATAGATTTCAATATTTAATTTAATGACATACTTTTACAATTTAATTACAATTTACAATTATTATGTATATGTACATATTAATGAATATTATACCTTTTAGCTATTTTCAGACTTTCTACATAGCAATAATAAAATAAAATAAACGGTTACGTTTCAGCACATTTATATTACATTTTGTTGTTTTAACATGTAATAGTTAGTAATGTCTATCTACAGCCTCTTAATTTATAAATATTAAAAAGGTAAGTTTATATTTTATAATAACTATAAGCAATTTCTGATTATATACAAATACTAAGTTTAAACTTTTAATTTTGCACCTCCAAAATATTGGTCCGAGGACGCTTCTGAAGCCAATGTCGAATGTTGTAGAAAACGTGTGATTATGGTGTAATTAATACAAATAAAATAGGCCTATACTACCAACGTAAATGTTTATACGAGTAACGAAAAAATAATAATGACTAAATACATTTTAACTGTTAGAAGTTTAATTAAATTAATATTTTAATGAATATACCGACACAGCAGTAAAATTGATAATAAAAGTAAATATAATAGTAAATAATTATTCCTATGCCAACTTTAATATTACAATAAATAATAACAAAGTAAACCACAAGTGGGTTTAAACTAGGGCTAGCGATGTTTTCAGTGTACCGGTATACCGTGATATAGTAATTACTGCTATTGCCGAAAATACAAAATATTTACATTTATTATATTTTATTACTTTTATATAATCATAATATCTAATATCTACCATCTATTGTTTGATGTCTAAAACTGTTAGTAGAACTAAAACATTTTTATTTTTTTTATAAATACTTCTCCCTCTGAATGAATAACTACAGAATTTTTTAAGTTTTTTATTTTTTTTAAATTATTTTTTCAATTTTTTAAATTAAATGTTAAATTTTTCTGGGTTAGAAACATTTTCAAATTCACCGAAAATACCGGATTTCGGTAATCGGTATTTTCGGTAATTATCGAGGTATTTACTATACTTTTGGCCATTACCAAAAATACTGTACAACTGGTAATACCGTAGATACCATTATCAAAATTTGAAATGCTGCTAGCCTTAGTCTAAACTATGGCAAAATCAACTGGAAAATATTGGTAAAAATTAATATTTTGCTAAAACTATTTGAGTATATTCGTATTAGGCGTATAATAAGTATGTATAATATGCACGACTTCTAAAAATTCATTTTGGAGATTTGAGTCAATTTTTAAGGTTGTAATTTGTGCAATGTAAAACTAGATCAAAGAGAATTTACGGAATCTCGTACTTACAAATTTGCATACTTTTCACCTTATCAAAACTATAATTTGCGCCACTAGTTAATAACAATTCTTTTTATTGTATTTTATTGTATTATTGATACTTATATATTTCACTGAAAACATTAAAATGTAAGCTAATTGTTATTGTATTTATGTATAATACATATACTTTGTGTATAAAATATGTAACACTGTTATAGTAGGTAATTCAATTAAATAATACATTGTGTAAAAATCAGGAATATATTTTAAAATTCATTGTCTTATTGTTCATTATATTATTATTAATAGTTCATTATTATTTGTTATTTATTCACGTTGTATTGCTGACGTGAGCTCGGTTAATTTATCAGAGAAATTATTCCAGTAATTGAAATTGAATGTGTGTCACAGATTTTTTTTATAAAAATTATGCCATTTCGTTTTTTGTTGCGGAGCAGATTACCAAAATTAATAATATTTAGATGCAAATTACATGTTGTTTTTTGTATATTTTTGCTCAGAAGAAAAACGCACTTCAATGCATTTCTATTAATTTTTCTATTAATTGGTGATTTAAATTTGAATACTAAAATTTGCGTAAAACACCATCTCTCCTCACCTGAAGGCAATTTGAATGAAACCGCGTGTTTGTGTATTTCCATTTACTCATTTTAATATTATTTTAGGCTGCTGTAGAACATAATATAGAAAATACAATCACATTTATGTTGACAATAAATATGCATTTTTATCTATTATTAACATTTTTTTTTTTACTTCAGTATGTATGTTAAGTATATACGTGTTTATACATTTTCCTATAATTTTTTTAATTTTACCATTTATTGTTTTTTATTATTTTAAACACAGTTTTACAATGACTACATTTTTAAAAATATTTATTACAAATTACATTGTATACTCAGTTTTAACATGATACCACAAGTCACAACTATGTATAATTGTTAATTGGTGAGTAATATGTAATATTCTTGAATATTTAGGTATGTATTTTAATTTTAGTTTACATTCACAGAATTTATAACACATTTATAAAAATAATTATAATAAGATTATTATTATATAATTTTTAAATCAGAATGTTTTGTTGGACAATCATACTTGTCACAATCTAAACCGTACGATTGTACCAATTATTATAATTATTAATTATTTAATTAATTAAGTGTACCTTCAAAAATTATATTATGTTAAGAAATACATAAAAATAAAATTTTCAGATTTTGTAATTTTCAAAGCGAGTTGAAAATTTCCAAGTTTACACCTCTGTCTATGCCTAAAGATTTGGGAAGTGATTCGTATGCGAATAAAAACAAATGGACGTTAAACTATTTAGACGTGAGAACAAATAAAGGTAAAAAAAAATTCATTCGATTAGATATCAATTAGATAAATCAATCAATATTAGAAGAAAAAAAGCAAAACAATTAAAATACAATAATAAGAACAGTTATTTATATTTATTATAATGCGACAACAATTAATATAAAATATCAATAAAAGTTATTTACTTTAATAATACACCAAAAATTAAAATACAATATCAAAAATAGTTATATTAATATTGTATTCTAAGACGTCAAAAATTAGTTTAAAATATCAAATAATTTTTTTATATTATTTTTATTATATTAATATATTAAAAAATTATAAAATGATTTTAATCAAAATATAATGCAATATAATTATGAAATGACATATTTTATTCAATTCCACTTAAAAATTATATTTTAATTCTAGTATCATAAATTTGAACAATTCTTAGAATTCGTTTTTCTGCATCAATAAATTTCTTAAATTTTTTAAGAAGAATATTACCTGCTTCAATAATAAAGATAAAGTAGGATACCATGAGTTGTGTTATGAACACAATATCTTTAGTTTATAATTCATACATATCTAAAACACAATTTTACGTAGAATCCCCCAAAATATTTCATTTAATTTCAATTAATATTAAATTATTTATTTTTTATTATTTTTATCATTTTTAAATATTTTTTTTTTTATATATTTTCATAATAATCTCTATTAGGTCTATTATAGTAAATGACTTTTTTTAGACTCTGAGCAGAGCTTTATATTTTGATGATGAGTTTTAATTTTTGCTTCTAACACTTTTATTGATTGATTTATTGTTGTTTTTTGAAGTCCAATTATTGTCCCCGTGACCGACGAACGACCACGACCATTATGTCGACCTATGTCGATTCGTGTGGCGCCCATCGAATTTAATACCTGAAAACGACCTTTTTTCTGCATTATTTCATCCATGATGGAAACGCAGAGGAAACCCAATCAGATATGATACCGATGCAGTGTGATGGTCGATTAATCTAACGACTTATTTATTAAAAAAATTCTTTTGTTTTTAAGTCTGCTCCACGAACAGATCGTGAACGAATGTCTGCAGCTGCAGTAGGTAGGTATACCTATAACCTCTTGATTACTGCAGTCGAGTATTTTTGTAGATAGGTAAATTATAATGTATAGATAAATTAAATAATAACACAATGTTTAAGCATAAAATAAGCACAATGGTGATATAATTATTATTATTAATAATACCGCCATGAAACGACGGTATAGGTATAAACACACAAAAAAAAAAAAAAATGATTATTTTGCATATAAATGAATATAATATTATGGAAAATCATTATTATAATATGAACGGAGTTAAATAATAACAATTGTTACCGCAAGTTTACTGAATATGTCCGATTAACAAAGGAGTTAATGTTGAAAAAAAAAAACAGTTTAAAAATGTAATATAATACGTACATATATAAATGAGCTTTTAATATAAGCTCGCGATTTGCATTTTTAAAAATTTTACGCACTCTGACGTAATAATGATAATATTATTAAAATAAAAAACGCCACACGCAGCGAATCATTCGTGAAAACCGTTTTTATGGGACGCGAAGCACTGCAGTGCACTTCAAGGACACGACAAAATCAAAAAACAAAACGGCGTTTTTCAAAAAAAAAAAACGATATTGATCTAATATAAATACTTTCGTCTGTGATCGAAAAATCGAGTTTTTTTTACACAAGAACGTGAGGTTAACCGATGTAATACCTACGATATAATAAGATTCGGTTCCTGCGCGCGTTGGTTTTCTTCAAAACGGTTTTTACGAACAATTTATTATTATAATCATGGGCGTGTGGCGCTAGGGTAACATTACGCAATAGTTTAATATAAAATGCATATATTATGTTATATGCAGTTATGAAAAAATAATAATAAATTGAAAAAAAAACCAAAAAAATATAATAAAAATCATAGTATCGATGATGACGACTAGTTGTAAGTTATATAATATTGTTTGTGCACTATAATTGCAGTCGTCGAACGTGGAAAATATGATTATTATATTATAGTTATTTGGTCAAAAAGCAGTCCATCATCTCGTCGTCGGTGTCGTCGTCGTCGTCGTCGGTGTCGTCGTCGTCGTTGCGGTCGCGGTTGGAGCCGCTGCCCTCGGCACTCACGACTGTCACATGCTGCTTCGACCGCTTGGCCATCTTGCACGGCAACGGTTGTTCGTCCATTTCTTCGTCACAATATTCCTGGGCATTGTATTTGTTGCGACAGAATGCTTGAAAGTTCCGAGGTTGAACACGGTTAGTTGTGGCACCGTTGGCAGTTGTGGAAGGGAAAGTTATGGTGGAGCCGATGGAGGAGGATGTGGAGGCAATGGAGTAGTAGGGCGGGAATGTGGAAACGCTATGGTGAAAAGCCATGTTTATGGGGGTGGTGTAGGTGGGGGTGTTAGTGGTGGTGGTGGCGGAGTACGTGGTGGAGTAGGAGGTGTTCCGTTTGGGAGCATATAAGGAGGCGCGTATACATTCGATGGCGGCGTTGCGGGCTGGTGTTGTGGCTGCGCCGTTGGCGGCGTGATCAGGAGAGGAGAGTTCTTGGATGGACTCTGTAACGCCGAGGGTCTGCACGTGGCCGCGTTGGAAGTTGACGGGCGGATGTCTCTGTCTTGGCTCTGCAAGCATCGGGGCGATTCTGGCGACCCTGGGAATAAGTCCTGGGAACCTTTCATCGTATGGACGATAGTTGCTGTAAACGTTCTCCAAGGCGTCTAATCGTCTTTGCAGTGTCGCGAGTCGACTGTAGTCCATCAATGACGGGCCAGGTCCCCTTAATCCATTTATACGACCGAGTGATCCCAAGCGGCTCTTGGGATTCCTGTCGTTCCGCATGTACAATCTGAGACGGAGCAGCTTTACAACTGCAACACAAAGTGGGTCGTTAGAGTATATTATTATAATGTGGGTATCGTTGCAAACTAATAATATAACAAAGATGTACTCGTGCGAGACAATTTTCGACATATATGCTCAAACCCTCCCTATTTCGGCAAAATCAAAAAAAAAAAAACAGTTTATTATTTACTTTACGCGTTGTGCATTATAGGTATACAGAAAATATAATACTATTATGAAAAATAAAATATAATAAAAATTGTATATAAAAGTGCGAGGTGGTATTACAGTAGTACTCCGGGAATTTTATTTTTATATGTAAACATCTAAATGTATTTCGGGTGATGGTATCATAGGATATAGTGACCTAAATTGACTACCCAAGAAATCAACACGTCCCAGTACATACAGGAATTTATTAAAGGAAAATCGCAATACGAATCATTCACAAGTATAAATATTTACGGATGCGTCTGTTGCTGAAGGCGGTGTCGGAATGGGATGTTTATCCCTAGAAAATATCTCCAAACAAAAAAAAAAAATCACACATTATTGTAAAATCAATACATTCATGCTACGATTAGAATCTTAAAAATGTGTGACATATTTAAATTTGAATAAGTTTTTTCGTTTAATTATGTAATTAAAATACTGTTGTTAAAATATATTTTACACGTCGTCATAATTTGCATTTAAAATAGTCTCTAATATTGCATTTTAAATTAATATATGCAGTACCTATCATAATTATCGTTTTCTGTATAATCATACTTAATTAACTCGTTGAGTCACTTAAAAATTACAAATGTTTAGAAATGTCTATATTATTATAATTATGATACTAAGTAAATAAAACAGCAGTTAGATCAAAATATTATAATAATAATTAATAATGTATTCCTAATACGACAGCGACAATGTGCCTCTACGACCTATATGATATATTATAATAATTAGAAGACAAGCGAACGGTTTTATATTAAATATAATATTATGACTGTCTATTGAACTCGATCAGTTACGTGTAATTTCGAAACAAACTAAAACTATAAGAGTATTATTTGACCAATTCCCGTAATTTTGATGAATATTATGGATCATTTACCGATAAACGTATTCATGCGAACTGTCTTTTTTAACGAACCGTCAGGATACCGTACAACTAACCAAACACTCGTAAAATAATTACAACAAACCGTTGATGTTTGTCAAGATCATTTTATAATATTTATTTGTTATTAAATGTATGACAGACGAGAACATTGAATAATAATCAGACGATATTATATGATTGGTATAGACAATAGTAGTGTAATAAAATATTTATATAATAATAAGTGATAACAATAAGTGGTGATGAGCAGTGTGTTGTGATAACACATATATTCTGTTATCAAATTTAATCATCTATGTAACTATCTGTGACATTTACAATATTCTATTTCAATTATTATTATTGTTGTTTAGCTACCATAAACGGTTTAAATTATATACCGTATAGGTATATTATTAAAATTATTTACAACAACGACGGCTGAACAAGAAGTTGCCCATGAAATGTTCCTTAGAATCTATAGTAGTCAAGAGGGCCCTCGAGTTTAATAACTGTTTTATAGTTTTATCCAATCCAGTTATCCGGTAGTAATTATTGAAATTTTTTAGAAAATATCTCCCTTTTGGATAGGTAAATTATGGCCCCATTGATATTAGAGCTAAACACGAATCGATTAAAAAGCATACTGGCGGGAAAGTTCTATACACGACATACAATAAATTATATAATAGATCAATGTGCGACCAAATGGGAGAAGGGAGATAGTAAACGAAACTCTCAATACGAATGAGTCGTAGATTTAATCAGTATTAATATCCATTTTATGTTTTATTTTATGTTAATTTTACAAGTTTACAAATAACATAGTAAGTAGGTACAATATTATAAAATAATATAAAAAAATACCAAGACCTAAATATTGTGGTAAGGGAGGCTACCCTCTATTGCCCTTGAAATAACTCCGCAGCACCATTAACACATCCTTAGTGGGTTCTGTAAAGTAATATGACTACATGTTTACCTAAGTCGAGTAGTGACAAAACGAAAAAACCGAATACCGATTCGCCATATCAGTGATACTATTAAACCTTATATTATAACTAGACTCGCGACCCATATGTGTTTTAGGAAAAATAAAATAAAATTGATATAATTTGCTGTTTTATGTGTGTAAATAAGGAATGATTTTTTATTTATTTATTAAACCTATTTTTGTCGTGTTAATTTTATTTACTTCGTACAATCGAACGAAATACATTTTGGTTACGTATATTTTTATTCTTTAATAAGTGAAATATCGCTATTCACCGGTAGAGAAGTTCACTGTTCTATAATATATAGTGTCATTAGTTATCAGTCATCACTCATTACTTTATTATACATTATACCTCCTACTGCTGTACATATGTGATACGCACAAGTGACCGCATATGTTACTCTGCAGACATATTTAGGTATATCAATGGCATATTCAAGGCTTTGTCAATGGTGTTGGGGAGGGGGGAGGGGGAGGGGAGGGAAGAGGGAAATATTAAACAAAGACAAGAGATTAGAAAAAAAAGGAATTCCAATTAAAGTAATGTAAATTATACATACAGAAAAAATAGGTTAAGGGAAGGAATTATTTCTCCCTAATCTCCTGCCTTAAATACGCCACTGAGGTTTACCTCACGTATTCCATTTAAATCGTTTACCGATGTCTCGAATTCATGATGAGATTTTCTCACTATAAAACGACCGATTCATTCCAATAATTAAAGATATATTTATATACGTGCGTGCTTATATAAGTTTTTAACCTTAGGGGTTCTAAGCGATTGGATTTTTCGTGAATAAGATAGACCAATAAACTGTCGAAAAATAAACAAACAATAGTAGTTCAATTTTAATTTTTAAAAATAATTTGAATTGGTAAGACTTTTCTCAATTTTATTTGGAAATATATTTTGGATATTTTCATTAGTTTATGAACTACGGTTTAAAATGACTGTACTTGATTTCTTAAAATGTACATACACTTTACTTAAGTTAACGAGACAAATAGAGAAATGGCTAACCAATTCAAATAGTTTTTAAAAATTAAAATTAAACTATTTTAAGTTTGTTTATTTTTCGCCAGCATATTGATTTCAACGCTTGACAAATTCAATCGAGTACCTCCTCAATTTATGTGTATCATGTAATTTATATAATAATTAACTACATGCTATAATAATATGTTACAACTTGTTTTTTGATGAACTTGTACATCATTATTATATTATTAATACAATTATCTTCACATTAATAATCATTTACAATAAACACAAAGACACAGGCGGCAACAACAAGGTTAGAAATTATCTACATTTTGCCCCTTAAACAATAGTCGTTATAAGAACCGCATTAACATATATTAAATTCTTAGATCTACAAAATCGGGAATTGTTCGAAAAGTGAAAATATTTACGAAACGTTACATATATAGGTAATTATAATATGCTAGGAAAGATGGAGATTGACTTGATAAAGAACAAACTTCAACTAACAAACGGCCAAGGACCTAGGCATAAATTATATAAATATATTAAATATCTATATTGAAAATATAGAGATAAGAATAAATAGAAAAGTAGAGGTATATAGTGTGGATAGCTTGGGTTGTTTGGAATGCAAAGTGTGGCCCGTCATTCAGTTACAGAAAGTAGTAACTACTTTGTTATAGCCTAATTGGCTGTTTGGTTTTGTGATTGGTCGAAATTATAAATAATTCGATATAATATACACTTGGACTCTAGAGAAGTTACAATAATTTTATTCAAAATAACAGGTTTTGATTAATGTATTTAGAAATGTGAATCCAAAATTATCCACTTAATGCACATAGCGAACCAAAGTCATAGGTTTTGTATATTAGTTTAATATATTAATGTTAATTTAATATTTATGTATAGATTAAAATCTTATAGTTTTATATCAACTATTATGTAATCGTTTACATTATTAATACATTTGTATACATGATTTAAACATTTTTTTTTGTTTATGATATTTGTTGATTTATTCTATGACATACCTATTTAGAACTATTAAATAAACAATAATGATATAATAAGTTGGTTACAAATTGCGGAAACTCTGCAAGGTAATTAAAGTTGTACGTTTCAAGGAATTTGTAGTTTTTATTAAAGATTTTTTCGATATTATATTTATTATAATAAATATTATACACATTGCATAATATATAATCATCACTATAGACTATAATTTAAATGGAATAAAAGATAATGCTATAATTTTTAACATCCATAATATAATAATGACGCGAGTAGTGCAATTTTTAAATTATTGAATTATAATTTTAAAACTATGAATTTACAAAAATAAGTGGCTAAAATGCACGAACAAGTGTTTAGGAATATGTAGTGTATAATATTACTATAGGGTAGTGGATCATTTAATGCATAATGTTTATACAAAAAATATTACAACGGTTGACACTGCGGAATAAGAAAATATGTGTGACGAACAAACGTAGGTACAATATTATTAAACTCATTTCAATAAAAAACACATTAAAACCTACAATATATCAATTGTATATTATATTAGTAAGGGTAAGTTGTTGAAGACACAGGTATAAGTGGTATAGTATGTACCTGCTTGTCGTGTGATAGTTTTAGGGATCGCGGAGAAGAGTGTCGTAGGGGAAAGGCTATTATATCTGCACTGTAGGTAGGCTATAAAGAAGAATACGAATATAGAATGCACGTACAATGTCATACCCGCCGCACGCACGATTATCAACAGGTAGGTGGTGCATGAATAAGTCCTAATAAATTATTATTAACGACTGAGTAATCCGATCCAGATTTTGGTTTTTAAAAACCTAACTTGTTATTGTTGGGGTAGGTAGGTATTCAATCGTAGGTATAGGCGTGGTAATGCGTTATATATTATAGGTAATTGTAAAATATAATAATTGTAAATTTCGCAATCATAAGAATACGTATCATAATATCGATTACGCGTAAAACACGTTAAACGGATGTCTGAAAAACCTATTAAAGACGCGCACATAATAAAAAATAATATATCATGCATTATATTAACGAAACAGTATAATAAAATTAAATAAATTTAAATAATCTTATTTTGAAAAGAGCAAACATATTATTATCCTGCACATCTCATATACTCTGGTCGCATACCTAATCGGAAACTCACACAATCTTGAGACACGTCATGCAACCCCCACTAATTATAATTTAACACATAAATATAATTAATTATTTTTATCTACTGCCCAATTTTACTTAACAGTACGTCGTCTCCTCAAATATTCAACATCATCATCAGAAGCTTTCAACGAACATAACACCGAAAATATTATTATATTACGGTCTTTTTTTAAACATCTAGACTTTAAATCATTATAAAATCCGATAACAATATATTAACACTACAGGGCTTATAGTATAGGCTAACCGAGTGGTTTTTAACAGGTATGTCACCAAAAAATAAAAAAAATGTTTATTTATATATTGTAATAAAATGTTTTCAAAAATTCATAAATTGCTTAAAAAGTGTGTCGCAACACACCGATTGAGAAACACTGGGCTAACCCATGCCCCCGTATACCTCCGAAATAATAAAAATAATAATAATAATAATTTAAACAAAAATGCACAACCCCCAGAAGAAATAAAGACGAATAGATCGATTTTATTTGTACACATGAATACAATAAAATTTTTTCAATAAACATATATCGCAACGGTTCCCAATTTTATAAATATTTATTATCAACAATCATAGTTACATTAGCCCAACGGCGCGATGACTGGATGAACACACGGAGACTGGTGGCCGGGCGGACGCGAGCAACGATTGGAACGGTGCAAAAACGATGGCAGGCAAACAACGGCAAGATGATGATGGTGCACCGATATGGTTGCCGCTGGTCGACGACTGAACACGAGAACGCGTCCCTTCGCCACACCGCAGACTGAAGACGGACCGCCGTCGATTGAACGCGCCCGAAAAATTACGCCGCGGTGTACGCGGAGGACGCGTCGGGTTTCTGAATCTCCGCGAGCACGCACTTGTGCGCGTGCGCCTCCTGCTAGCAACAGTCCGTGCGGCGTTGCGGGTGCGCGCGGGTGCGTGCGTGTGCGGTGGCGGTGTTGGTGGTGTTGGTGGCCGCGGCTCGAGTGCGGACGACGATCACCCGGCTTCATCGTTGTGTACAATTGTAACAATACAATACACAATAATAATAATAATAATATTGTAATCTGGGTGAGGGGGGGGGGAGCTCGGCACGCACTTTGTGCGCCAAAAAAAAAACGATATATTATATTTCGTTCCGATATGAATTCAGTGGCGTCGGATTTTGAAAATAGTGGCCGCGCGAAATCAAAATTCAACGGCCACGATAAAATCCGGCCGTTGGAGATAAAAAAAAAAAAATAATAAATCTTTTAGCCCGTGGCCTGACGCAACGTTAACACGATGGCCACACGCCGTAAGGTTAGTGGCCTACACCGATCATAGGACCCGGTGCCATTGCAGGATATAATACACCAGGCGATCCGTTTAACGTTAGACACGCATTATTTCAAAAAGTATTAACGTTTCTGGAAATATTTGTACCGGGTACATAACGGTTTCGAGTCGTTATAAATCAATATTTTTTAATTTTATATTTTTAAATTTTTTTTTTTTTTTTGAATGACAACATGCAGTTTTGATTTCGTGTTCCAAAGCAGCGACTACTTTTCTGAGTATTTCGATACATAAAAATCGAATTTCGGACGAGTGGTTTGTGAGTTACAATAGTACCTATTTAAAGTTTTTCGATGAACAGAGTGGAGTGGTACGCGGGTATCTCACAAAACGTTGGTCCAATACTCCGTTCATATTAACATTAAAATATACTTATAACTCATAAACTACTCGTTTGGAATACGGTCAAAAACGTTAATTATTTTTGAAATAATGGGCGTCTTACAAGCAGAAACGATGCAGAATAGATCACCCGGTGTTTTGACTGTACCGCTGTAGAATTATAGTCGATTAACGCAAGTCTGTTTTTCAAATGTCGAGTTGGTTCTGCGATCTACAAAATATTTTTTCGGTCATATTTTTAAATAATGACTGTAGGCGAGTAGCGTCCCTGCAAACATCAAATTATCGCATCTCCTGAGTTTTTTGGGTCCATGCGAGTTGTGTCCGGTAGATTAAAATAAAAAAAACAAGTTCAACATTCTAACCAGAATTCCTCAGAAATAATCGTATTAGTTTTGTATAATATATTTTTAATGAATAAGTTTCAAACACAATGCAAAAATTTCACCAAAAATCCATGTTATAATGTTTGTTTTATCTCTCTTGTGAAATTTGTATTTTGAAGATGGAATTTAGACGAATTTATATAGTAAATATTATGCGTATTATACACTGTTATTATAATAATTGAATGTTAAAAATATTTAATAAATGCGATGTTTTAAGTAAAAACAAAATCAATTAACCAAAATACTGACATCAAATAAGCCAATATCAAAAAACATATCATACAATACATTTAAATAGTGCCGCCGAGTTGTGTGGGAAATCGATTAATTTAATAGTCCAATAAATTTAAATGGACCAATACAGACTGCAAAATCACATTTAAGGGACCCATCAGTTCGCACCATCGATTCATTAAATGTTAAGTGATTGTTCTAAACCGGTACTATAGTAATATATATATATATATATAGACAGATTGAATCAGATCAGTCTTCGATCGGAATAATTTTTTGAATGTAATAAATGCCCATCAATTGAATTCAAATTTGAAATTCTGTAGCGTTTAGTAAGGACGCTTTCATTGCGTTATTCACGTTCATTATATTATTATTAATTTAGTGAACGACGCGCGAACGTCATATAACGTCATATTTACACTTATGTATATATCACGTGTGAACGGGAACAAAATTTTATTTTTACTCGGACGTCTTATAAAATATGAAATTTATTTTTATCTAGTGAATTGTACATTTGTACCCTCATAAATATTAAAAATACCAAAAAAAAAAAAAAAAAATCGAATGATATAACTTTTTCATCAAGTCGTTGTTTATAAATAGTAGTCATTTATCTGAATTCATAAGAAAAATACCCACATTTTCGTTTCATATTATAATATTTAAATTTTAGGTAGCCCGTCGTATTGGTTTGTTCGTATATAATACAATATTTATGACTTTTAATAATTTATACACGACACAAGTCAATGTTTTTTTTTTTTAAATTTTAATACATTTTTTAAAGTAATTGTTAACAGAAAAAAAAGTTGTTTTTTTTTTGCTACTTATCTTATTTGTAATGACATATTATAGCGATTATTTAAAAATTTTTTAGGTCATAGTATTTCAGTATTTTTAAGTGCTATAAAATCTGAGCCCTGCATATATGAATATAAGTCTTTGCTTACTAATCCATTGCAGTTGAAACTTTATAAGTATAAAACAAAAAAAAAATAATAACACAAGCAATTGGGAGGGAGTGGGTTTCGGCTTTTTAACCTCTCCCCTGCGTACGCCAGAGTATTCCGTAGTGACTCGATGACGATCACGACACCTATTCTACTACACTGTAAAGCGATTATCTTACTTCCTCTTTTTAATTTTTTTAAAATATGCGTTACTTTGGAAATTATTATTAACACATTGATGGACAGTGACATTTATAAAAAATATTCCTCAGTGAATGATCAATGTTCAATTTCAGTATAATTTTTACGTTGTACGATTTTAAATTGCACTTTTATCATTATCGATAACTATTCAATAGAATACTGTCGTCCTAAGGAAGAATGCCACATATTATCTTTCTTTAACCTTCAGACTTTTTAATCTAATTTTATATTGTACTGTTTCTATTGTATTTGTAATTGTATTGTTTTTTGCAATTCGTAATTGTATTTTTAATTGTAATTGTGGAAACTAATTGTATTTACAAAGTTTAAATAAAAAAAAAAAAGGAAGAATGCCGTAAATAGAAAAAAAATAAAATGAGATTATTCTGTATTACGTTTAATATTACAGTTTTACATGGTTTTTTTAAATAAAAATGGCGTATCTATGGTTATTTATCGAGAAATATGTGCTTATAAGAAACAAATATTGCCGCAATTGTAATTAAATATAATCGATGCTTAGCAAAAACACCGTAATCACAATTTTATCTTTTTTCAAATATGGCATTTTTACTTAGCACTTCCTCATAATCTAATCTATATTTACGGCGTTGTTGTTTAGGAAACTGGTTGTCAATAAGCCGTATTTTATAATTTAATTTTAAATTACTGATAATGTTTGGAATTTTGCTGTCGTACACCACACACATTCTATTCTCGTTCAGTTATCTATGATATATCGTCGTGAATTTACGAAGTTCGATTTTTAATTTTGCAATGAACACACAACATAAAGTTGCTTATGATCCAGATATAAATGTTATACCAGGTTCACCAGACTCAACAATTACAATTGCATCAGATTTATTGGATGGAATTGAAGAACTTATTCAAGGTAAAATAGTAAAATTACAACTTAAAATATTAGATAATTATAATTTCATTCGAAAAATAAAGAATTGGATGTATCTATTATAGAGATACCTATTGACGTAGCCGCCTATGTCCCATAAAAATAATTAAATATTTGACGTTTGAATGAAAAAATGATCTATTTATAACACAATTATTATTTTAAGTACCATAATTTGAACCTGTTATTTTTCTGTCATCAATGCCCCCAATGTTACCTTGTCGCAGAGCATATGTACTATGTAGATAATTTAAGAAATAATATTTCATATTATAATAATTTATAATTTATACCATCACTGCGATGGCAGTAGTTGGTACCTATTGTCCATTTTTGGTCGCTTTTTCGAGTAGGTACTGTTATAGCAGCAGTATTATTCAAATGTCCCCTGTCGTCGATAATCAACAACACTGCAATACTAAAGTACTTGTTCACAATATATTTTGAATATTATTTCATGTCTATAAAAAAAAAGATAGGTGGTTTATACATAAATTTTTGGTAAGAATTTCAAATACCAATATAAAGTTATTTGTATTTGATTTACGACGAAATAATAAAATTGATTTTGTCGAATACTGACGATATTATTATGCTGTGTACCCTGTCTATTGCTGTTTTCCATAATATTTTTCAGTTTTTTAGTTGACAATTTTTGTAATGTACAAACTAAATCCAATTTTCTACCAGGCACCGCCCTCGAAAAGTTATATCAAACATAAAAAATAATAAATAAAAACATATCGAGGTAGTAAAACCAATAGCTTCATTCTATAATTTTAAGAAAATGCCAGTTCAATATTTGTTTATTCTTTTAGATCTACATATAATATATAGATAAAACGCATTCACATAAAATTGCTTTTATGCTATTTAGGCTAACATTTATTATGGATAATATGTTTTAGAGTATGATATATCAGTTTTATATTTTATTATTATTTGCCTTGGTATAATTTAAAAATTACAAAAATTCCAAAAAGGTGTACAAGTCCATTGCTTTACTGTTGAGTGTGTTATTGTAATGGATGTGTACAGTATTTGAATTCAATGATAAATTATTGAATACGAAAAATGATTCTGAGCAATGATTCTGATACGGTGTATCAGTCTTGCATACTTTATAACAATAATATCGATTTAGTAATACTAGGAGGTAGCTTGAATTAATTTTAGCCAAAAGCATAGCATTTACATATTATTTAAAATTATTGTCCTAGAAGGTTATAGTTTAAAATTTTTCTAAAGATGAAGTCTGTTGTTAAGTTTTTAAAGAAAAATTAAGAAAATATGAGATTTACTATGAAAATTTCATTTTTCCTTCAATTTTTTTTTTGTTTTGTATCTATTCGATTTTAAGACGTGCCAACAATAACATTTAATAAACTCTGTGCTGTGCACTTTATTTGTACCTAATCTAGAATTACACACCGCAGACCATTAAGATCAAAGTAATATTAGTCTCTATATTTTCGTATTATTGTGTGACAAATTTATCACAGTTTAATTAAATAATTAAAACTACTGTTGACCTTGATTTACGAGAAATATTTACCAAAGTACTAGGTTTACGATAAACATTGAAAATGTACACCAATACTATCATACACGCGTAATATGACCTTTAAACCCAAAACTGATGAATTATGCAAAAATATGAACTAAAAATGTCGAGTGGGTACCTCTTATTTGATTACTGACGTTGTGAATTGTATTTTATAGTATGACTATTATAGTGCACGATTTAATTAACTAGAAAAATATGCAAATGTATGAGTCGTTGCTCGGTAGTCATGATATTATGCACTTGTAAAAGTACCGCTGCAGCAATACAGAAATCAATGTATTTATAATTTTATCTACAGTGTCAGTTTTAAAAGGGTGAGGGAGGGGAGGTGTACCGGTAAGCAATTTCCCGAGGCGGCACACTTTGAGAGTGGAAAATTATCTTAGACAAAATTAACAAAAATTGAATTTTTATTTGTAAAGAGAATGCGTTAATTTGAAAAATTAAGTGCTAAACGAATTATAATTATGATATTTTAATTCAAAATTCTATTATTGTTTATGTAATTTTGAGTAAGTGTAACCCATTGATATTTTTACTATACAAATTTGAATAAAATGTTATAGTAGTTTATTTTATCGGCCTTCAAAAGTATATTTATGTTTTAAATGTTTTAGTTTAGATTATATTTATTCATACATTCGCAGACGTAGAAGTGGAACATAAACCAATAGTTTTTATGGCTCTTGGTGAAAAAAGTTTGAAAATGTCAGTTGTGAATTTCGAGTTTCTAAAGGTGCGACGTTTCTAAATCCGGTCGTGATCATATAAGAACTTATCAGAGTGAATTGTTTAGAAAATCGTTCCTTAAAAATGTGTTTAAAAAAACTTTCAGTTTGAACCTAAATATATTTATTATTAGGTATGCTATATATTTTATGCGCAGAGTTTAATGTTTACTAATGAATATAATGTATTGACTTTTCAGTAGATAAATGATACATTATACATATTCGTTATTGTTGTTATAATATATACGTAAATATAATATACTAATATTATCATTGTTACTGTTGATTATATTGTCGTCGTAACAAAGTCTAAACAGCATATACGCAATACGTCTGTAAAATAATATATATGATGCATACCAATAATCTAGTATATGGCAACAAGAGAACATAATATATAAGAATATAATTATTGCATATGAATGCCACGATTCGGCGATGTCACCTTCCAGCTATTTGATGGTTATATTGATACTTTCGACGAATATAAAAGTTATTATAGTTAAATTATTCAAAAAAAGACAGGTATACCTGGTCCTACACAAAATTATAATCAGAACCAGTGTTTTTTTTTCATAACTTTGTTATTATAGATATTTCGTAATCGTCGGTAGGTACATAATATTATTATACGAATGTACCGGCTGCAAAACGTGTCGTAACGAGTATGAGGGGTTTAAACCGATTGCCCCACTACCCATCCAACGATAACTTTAAAGGTATCTTATTAAACACCCATACTAACACGGTCGTGTGTGATGTATAAACATTTATTCATATCGACGAGAGATGGACAATATCATTATCATACATTTTTACATAGTACAAAAATTTAATAGAATTTTTTTATATTTAAATTAGTTGTTTTTTTTTTCATTTTACTGAAAAAAAAATATTTCCATAAAAATTACGAGATTATAAATTATATTACAATAAATATTTACAATCTTCAAGCAGAGATTGCAAACGTTAAAATAACGTTGTGGTTATAACGTCGAATATAGTAAAAAACGATTGTGTAAACGTAATTAAAACAGAAAACAAAAATAATTGAATACTGTAAAATAAAACATAACGATTAACAAAATATATTAATATAATATATCATTAAATAAAACATAAAACACAAAACGAAATAATTAAAATCCAATTACTTAAAAGTTATAATATTGATTTTGCGGAAATATTTTCCATGTGATTTATTCTGATCTTATAGCAATCAATCCAAGAATTTATTATAAAATTATACTCTATATATTTGGGTCGTTCCCCCAGTAGATATTATTTTGAACGACAACACGATAAACGATAAAGTTGTATATTTTAATTCTAATTAACAAAAAGTCCAAAATGTGTGGAATGTTTTATTTCTATATAACGATAAACGCAAAAATTGTAAAAAGTTAATGTTTAAATAACGTAAAACAATTTTTTTTTTCAAATGCAAGCCCTGCCTTCAAGCGACGCTTGCATTGGTGATATGGGTGTAACCCGTTTTCGCCAAATATAATTGGCCCGTGTTTATTGTCAGTTGCCATTTACATATTATGTTATACGTCATATAGTTTGAAATGCCCAAGGCTCAAAAAACTTAGTTTGAGTAAAAAAGTTAAACCATATTTTAAAATTTTTATTAGGATATTTATTATTATTATTAGTATTAGATGCATATAAATACTTTGAACACCTTAGTTCTATGGAAGCATGATAAATACGAATATGAAAAAAACAGCTTGTAATTTTGTATCGCACCGGAAGCAATTCGATTTTTGAACAGCATAATCAGAATAGAAACCGTTCGTAGATACTCGTCTGATTAATCGTGTTTGCACAGGACACAATTCATCGATTATCTATATAAATAATAATATATTAAATAAGCATTATAATATTCGTGGTAGGATCTACTGTTTGTATTGAGTGTTTATAGATACCTATTTATAATCTATATATGTTTTAATTGTTGATTTTCTGCTATTTAATCATTAATGACAAATAATGTTATATGTAAACAGAGTGTAGAAATTTATCACAACTGCGAAAATGTGTGCGGTCCGCCGTCATATGATAGTATTATTGTTTACTTTTAATTAATCATTCATCTTTGGACTTGGAAGAAGTGATAGATAAATTTGCTCCCACAACCATAATATTTAAAAAATTATTTAAGTATACTTAGATCGTTTTTATTCAAATTGTACTAATTCGTATTTATAACGAGTTTTCTTCCAACAATTTTTATACTAGTTGCCTCCCATATAGAATTTCGTAATGGTACATGAATTAAACTGAAATATGCCACGTAAATTGATAAATTTATGTATGCAGTGTACATAATATATTGTGCTGTAATTATAAAAAAATAGATTTACATATAAATTAAAATGATGTCACATAAAAATAAAGGATTCGAACATTTTAGCTCCTACGTTTTGACATTGACGTTTTAGTCATTCCGTTTTAGACCTGTCACTACATTTGTTAATAGCAAAGTATAATAATTGTCGAGTAGCATATGTAAGTATAAAAACCTAACATAAAAAGGTACACAATTTAATTTAAAAATGAAAAAAACAACAAATATGTGTGGTAAATATATTTAAACTGATGTAAACAATTTAATTAAAAAAAGAATAATCATGTTTGAAAATTATGATGGTGGCACCAAGACAGTGCCAAAACGGTAAGCACCAATCCGGGCCGCCGCCAAAACGTCCGTCTTAGACCTCTATGACCACATTTTATTTGAACTCAAACGGTGATAATAGAGATAAAATTTAATAATTATAACGAACAATTTTTTGTCTAGGGGTGGTGACGTATCATTCTCTTGCAACCCCTAATAGGTGCCTTTGAGTTAATTAAAGATCACTATTCTGTAGTAAATCGCCTGGTACACGAAGGCCAATGTTTGACCTAATCGCCATTGTGCGAGTTAATTGTTTAGACTTGTAAGAGGGAAATAGGTTTTTTTTTAAATTGTCATTTTTTATTGAGTATACTTCTGTTTTCTTTATAGTTTGTGTGGCAGGGTTGGATTAACCCTATATAGGTAAAACAGAAAAATTATTTCCATACGGCGATGAAGTTCATAAATAAGCCGACTTTTTGACAAAACCCAAATATATATCTCCATACTTATAGACAGCTGTCGCTCCGGTGCCATTTTTTTAATCGATATCGCGGCTCGGACTGGTTGCGCTGTAGAGAGTTAACCTCCCCTCTCCCTACTAACCCAACTTCCACGACGTTGGAGTATTTCACTATAGAAGGTATGCTGATAAAATATCGCCAGAAAGGTGACCATTGAATTGCCTCCCAATATTAGGTTAGGTACCTAGTCAAGACTTGAATTGGCTCCCAAGACAGACAATATTGAATTGGCTCCCAATATAATTTTCAACAAGTGGTTCTCAAAATATTAAAATTCAAAAAGTACGCGACTTTAATTAAAATAAATTCAGTTATACATTAAAATAATTTAAAATACAAATATTCTATCAAAAATAATCACTGACCTGCACTGTTTTAATATTATTTGTAGGCTTAAATCTGTGTGCGAGAATTTTTATATATTCAAATCTGGATACTATACCTTTGTCATATTTACGAATTTGACTATTTATAAATTGTATTTTTTCTTGTATATTTTTTTTGTGTGGTCTTTCTACATTGGAGCTTCTTATAATAATTTCAGTATCCGCTTGAATACCATACAATACATCCATAAAATTGAAAATATTTGGGTGGGTTTGACTAACGTTGGTTTAACTAACCTTGTTTTGTGATATTGAATTTTTTTTGTTTACCGTTTTCGGTAATTACGTTTACAAATTTCAATCTTTTTTGTTAAATATAACGTTTTAACCATACCGTTATTATAACGTTTGTAATCCCTGGTTTAATTTTAATTCAACAATAAAATAATATATTTAATAGTAGCCAAATATTTCTGTACTTAATTAGATATTAAAACTCATTTTAGTTCTATCCCTCCTATTACAATACATTATGATTGGAGAGGATAATTTTAGGATTTAAGCAGCTAATATATAAAAATAAAAAATATCCCCCAGATATAAAAAATACTACTTACTAGGTAACTAAAATAATTCACTGTGTGACAACTGTGTTGCCTAGTATACTAGGTAAAATTCGTACTGGAAAGTTTTAAAATCTAAATACCGAGCCACTGGACTTTTTGATAATCATTTAGAATAGAAGTGGCGAACCAGTCGATCGCATCATGATTTCGAGTTGACCTTTCGTCTTTTCTTGATTTCATATTCAAAAAAAATAATAGTGTTGTTTAAAGTTTTTTTTTTTATTTTTGTGTTCAACTCACGAATATAAAATACCTATTTGAGGAGGGAGAGGGTACTCGGCCAGAATGCCAAATTTTTTTACCGTTTTTGATAAAATGTGTACACTAATTAAGTGACCAAAATAAAAACTTCAATTGTCTCCAACAATTTTTTAAAATAGGACGACGCATGTGATATGAATGGTTATTAAGTTCTTGCTTACCAAAATCTCCAACTTGAATTTAGTTTGATCAGTTCGAAAATGGTAAAAACTACATTACACCAGACCATGACTTTTTTTATTGAAATTTAAAATAAATTGCATTATTCTGATTTCAAACATTAAAACTTTAATCGCCACAGACGAAATATAAAAAAAACAGTCATGACTGTTTGAATTCCAAAGTTCAAAGGTTATATTATAATGAGATAAACTACATCATACGCGTATATATTGCTGATGATAAAAGTCTATATTATGAATAATTATTTTTATTAAATTAGAAATCCGAAAATTTCACGACTTAAGCAACACCCGCGGTGGATATTCATGCGAGAAAATCGTGGGATATTTTTAATTTGAGATATGACACAAGCAACCTTTTAGTGTGTTTTTAAAATAAATAATATATAAGGGCCTAACCTAGCCTATACGACGATGCGAATGATGTTACCTATAACTGATGCGTATTAGCTTGTGTTTTAATTTGTATTTTATTTTTTGCGGCACGAATTTCATTTAGACGCGGAATGTGATTATGTTGATAATTAATTTAAATATTTTGTTGTTTGTCAAATGAGGTTTTTAAAATACAAATAGACATTTTCGACTATTTATTTTTTTTTTTTGCAGCAGTAGCAGTATTTCCTTAGGCATACGTCACATACCCTTCAAATGCTAGCTTTTCTTTGCCCTTTCGGCTCTCAAAAATATCTATAAACTATCTAACATAAGTTATTAAAGCGAATACGTCTCGATGAAAGCACACCACTGCAGTGACGCACACAAATAATTAATCTGACACAGAACTTGACATATTCAACAAATTACTGCTTATATAATATAATTATCATGATATAAAAGATAAAGTTGACGATAAATGTATCCTATCTTATCCATTATATGTCTATAGCAATTACATATTATAACTGATATAGCTTCAGGCAGACCGTCTACACTCAGAATCGCTGTTATTGTGTACAATGATTGAACGGTTTATCGTTGAATCCAAGTTTAACACATCCATTACAGCGACATCCATTTGCCCATTTTTTTTAATTTTGTACAATTTCATATGAGGTATATTTTTGGCGGTTATTTTATTGGAGTCTCAATTTCCGAGATCATTTATTCCAGGATTATTTTTTCGCACTACCATCATTATATTGTAGTAATATAAAATAAATATGTTAAAGCATGATATTAAGTAGGTATGCTATTTAGTGGCATTGTTATTTATTGCATTAAAATGTATACGTTTTAAAATGATAAATCTTTTCCCTTAAAATGTCATTTAAAATTAAAATAAATAATATCTTACAAGTTTGAAGTAAAAAAAGAAAGCGAAAATGTGAAACAGTACACATTATTACAATTTACCAAGGCATTAAAGCGTTAAATTTGATTTTATTTAAACTTTTAAACTCAATTATAGTTACTTTTAGGTTTTCGTTAATTGAACTACTAACTTGACTCAATTGTGTTTTAGTTAATGCGAAATCAACGATTTATAATTTCATTTTAAGTAATTAGTTTAATTTATTTTGTTTTCAATTTTATTTTATTCTATTACAATTTCGTTTTTATGTCAAAAATAATTCAGTATTATATTTATTTAGTAAACTTACTAAGTAGAAATACTTTTAAAACACTTTAAATTTTTTAGATTGTAAAAATTAAATTAACTTTTTTTAACTCAATGAAATATTTAAAAACATGTCTATTTAAACTCAATTGAGTGTAAAAAAATCAACCTATGTGATATACTGGTGTTATTTTTTTTATGCGTTGATTATTTACTGGCGATATTATATCTATATGGATGTATTGATTTCGCGATATTTTTCTGGCCGGAGCTATTGAATTGGCTTCCTAACTCAGGTAATCGTCATTTTTACGTATTTAATTGGCTCCCAAGATTTATGCATTGAGTTGGCTCCCTACACATTTATTTTATAAATCAATTGGTTATCAAAATTGTTTGAAAATAAATTCAATTATAGGTACGTCTATACGTTAAAAATATAAAAGTTGAAAAAGTACGCGACTGTAATATTTTTAGCGACACAGTGCTGGTTAGTTTTGAAATTATCAATTCGTTAATCCGATAACGTATTTATACAACTTATACAGGTATAGTATAGTATTTCACTGATATCATTAAACGCGGTAATTGCAGTACTCGCAGTTCGTATCCGTCATAGTTCGTTGCAATTTTTTGTAATTCGTACCTATACATAGAATATAATATGAATTTGGTAGAAAAAATGACAAGTGAAAAGGGAGAATTAATTTTTATAGTTAATAAGTTTAAATTTAGCTACCATAAGCTAAACCCAAACAACAACTAACTTAAACAACAACGTTAAACAACGATTAACAAAATATATAATGGGTCATCAAACAAAACATAACGTAAAACGAAGTATATAGATAATATTAAACAAAAAATAATACAAAACGAAATAATTAAAAATTTATTTACCTTTTTAAAAGTTATAATATTGGTTTCGTAGAAATATTTATTTTACAAGATTTAATTTATTTTAGAAATCAATCCAAGAAGTTGTTATATTCCGTATCGGGGCTGTTTCTAGCATTAGATATTATTTTTCATGATAAAACAATAAATGTAAAAGTTGTATAATGTTTTACTTCTAAATAACAATAAACGCAAAAAATTTATAACGTTTAGATTGTAAATAATGTGAAACAATTATTTTTTCAAATGCTAACTCTGAATTAAATACATCCAATACTGTAGTTACCTAACTATTCAATGACGAGGTACACTCGACACCTACTATATGGCAGAGTGAGTTCCCCGGAGTTTACATATTTTTTATTAAATGAAATTTTCGATACGTCTATCAAGAAAGATAATAGTTATTAGTTGACTTTAAATTTATATTATTTACTAAAAAATCTCGAACTATGTTCTTAAAAATATGCGTTTATGGCTTTATGCATCAATAATGATTAAATGCGCCGTAAAATACGCTCGTAAAAACCACGTTTTAATAAAATATGACCATTTTGAATTTAATTAATTATAAAAAAAGTTACAGTTATCTGTTTATTTATTCATTAATTATTTTAGATAAATGTAATTTTAATTTCTAAAAAAACAATATAAAAATTATAGTACCTACTTAAAATTTAGAAAAAGGTAATATGATATCAAATAGTAATTAGGTGTGGCATGGATTTTTTGTCCGCTTCTATATTAGTAGTCTTCAATAAAAACTTAATTTATATTTCGCTTATTAATTAAAATTTTTAATAAATAATTTTGTTTTTTTTTTACATTTATTACCATGTCACCAGTGTTGGGCGTAATCGATTAATTTACGATTAAATTACGTAATCGATTACGATTACTTTATTAAATTACATTAATCATTAATCGTTTAATCATCTCTCAAAGTAATCAGTAATCATGATTACATTTTTGTAATCGTTAATCATTATCGCCAAATTTATCGCAAAACTGATTTTTTTTATATGATATTACTTAAAATATATTAATTCTAATTAATTTCATATACCTTATCTTATGCATGTTATAAGGTATTTTTCTATAGATATAATTTCATATGTACCTCACATCTACTTTAAATCGGTAAACGTACAATAAAATATTATGAGTAGTTACCTATTTAGTTGGTTTTATTATTCCGTGTTCATTGCATTTCGTAATTTTTGGTTTGATCTCGTATAAAATATATATATTACATTATACTCTACCTAAACTTAATATAATGAGTGAAGAATATTCTGTCTCAGAGCTCTAGCATGTATTTATCTGTACCAACTCCGTCTCCTCTTCCACCTCCACGGTCAATTGATGGTAAATTTTTTAAGATTTTAAATGAAAAATCATGTTCATCAGAAAATAAAATTGTTGTGCAATGCGTTAATGTGAGCCGAAAATTTTAGAGTTGAAGGGTTATAGAAATTCATCTTCTAACTTTGTCACTCATA
>JACXSJ010002741.1:0-37720 GCA_014851325.1 Pentalonia nigronervosa
ATTGATACCATTGATTTTCTAATACTTATTTCATATTATAAAATCAGCAATGAAACCACAATATTAAATCTTTTAAGACCGTGAATTAAACCATAAAATAGATTAAATACCATAACTAAATTAATTATATTTATTTAGCAATAGATGGGATGATTTCCTTATATCTTAACATCATTTTTGATAAAGATGCCATTTGTCAGAGTTTGCCAATAAATCTCTATTTAAAAACATTTCAATATTTAAATTCATATAAGGTTTGTTTTTACAATACAAACTTAAATAATAACACTATTCATGTTGACAAGTAAAATAATAATATAGATAAAGTAGTAAAAATACTAGAATAATTAAAAATTAGTTAAAATAATTTATCTTTTATTTAACTCTTCTTAATAATATTACATCATAAAACCTTAAGAACTATTATTTTGGACATTATATTCTCAAACCTATCACAATCAAACAATTTATAAAAAAAAATATATCTTAATTATAACAAATGATACGACATCACCATTGCTTCAATACTTCAGCTTTTGTGCGACTTTAACTTAAGAGCTGCCATGAAAATTCTCAAAATTCTCAATAATATATATAGAAGTATTACCATATATTTAGCCATCTTTCAATATGTATCAAAATATATTTTTGTTAAAATTAACAATAAGCTTTTATTTTTAGTTTTTGGTAATGTTTGATCACAACAATTCAATTTTTGGTAAACAAATAATTCATGAATATGAAAAAAATATATATTAATATTAATTAGTTTTAAAAATAAAATTAATCTATAAATAACATAATATAAAAATACTATATACACCATTAAACAAATAGTAAATTATTCGAATCATGGAGCAATACTATTATGACTGAACATAGGGACAACGGTATAAAAATGTTTATATATAGCTAAATTGTTATAATTGTTAATCAATTTTAGGTAACAAAATAAGTTAGAACACATATTGAAAGACAACTTAAGTCTCATTAAACATTTATCATCTTGTTCATTCCTAACACAATATTAAATGTAACAAAAAATATAACAATTGAGAGACTTAAAAGTTTACTAAAATTGTAATTATCAACTTCAAGCTAGCTAAGATATAATGTTATGTAATTGATCTATGTTTAAAATATATATATTATTTGTAAATACACAGCCAAATGGAAGCAAATTGAAAAACAGACTCAAGTAAAGTTAATTTTTGCAACACTTATGATTGGAATGTTGAATTAGGAATGAAATTTGGTAAAAAAAATTATAATATATAATTTAAAATAAAATTAGAAAAAAGAAAAGAAAATTGTAAAACTTAGCATTTTTAAGCATTTGACAAAGTTAATTAATCCACCATGTAATAAATTTATCTTATTTATTATAAATTAAGTACTTGGACTTATTGCTAATTATCCAAAAGTCCAACTGTAGGACATTTAAGATTATTCAGCCTTAATATGATCATCGGACGCAGCCACAGAGGCAATTTCACAAAATGACTGTTCTAAACAATGTTTTAATTCTTGATAGCTAACCACTAATATGGTCTTTTCATCGCGTGAATATAAACAAATCTGAAAAATAATAATTTTGAAATAAGCAAGTAAAACAAATAATAATAATATAATAATATTTATAATTTACAGTATCTGAAGATCCAGAATCGAGTTTATTTAAAGTTTGAACTATGTGCGACATATCCAGCCAAGGACGCCCTTCTTCAGTCACTTGATGAAATAAATAGTCCCTAAATAATTTTAACATATACCGGTCACCAGTTTCTGACCATGCAGGGTCTAAATTAAATCTAAAATAAAACAGTTTATAATAAACATAAAATATTTTTTATAAATAAATTACTCAGGTCGTTCGTTAATTGATCCAAGTTTCACAAGCAAACGAAATAAACGGCCATTTTCCATTTCTTTAGATAGCTCATTTTCCAAATTGTCAGAGTGATTCTGTGCTGCATCCAATTGAGTGTAAAATCTGGCTCCTATCATTGGCATTAATTCTGTAATATGCCGTCTTTGACTACTCAGTAAATACCTGAGATAATTAAAATAGTTAACATATAAAATTGTACATTTTACTATCTTTAGTCAGATTTATGGACCAAACCTTATTAAATTACGAATATCACTACTGTATGAGCGTGCCATTAAATCAATAGAAGTAGCAAGATTATCTTGATGAACAGCAATCAAAGATCGACAAGCCAGTGCTAATAAAAGCTTACCAAAGTCTGTTAAATCTTCTTGCTAAAAATGTTTAATCATATTTTTAAATAATATTCATTTTTTAAACAAACTTTGAATCTTCACTCACTTGAAAATGACCAATCATGTTTGAACTGGCCATATCATTTAACAAAATATCTGTTATAGCTACACAGTTAATTCGTAGTCTTGCTCTGGTATTTACATGACCTGTCACTAAAACCCTATTTAGACATAGACCTCGTAATGCTAATCCAGATCCATGTATTAGTCGGAGTGCACTACTAAGTTGAATTGCATAATTCCATAATGTATTTTCAGATAATAGTCCATTACTGAAACAATGTTTATAATTTTTATGAATTCAAATTATTTTATTACAAACACTCCCATTGTAGTCAATTAAAGGCAATTCTTTAGCGGTATGTCTGTATGAGGATATGTAGTATTAATTATAATGAACTAATAATAGTTATGATTAGAAAATTATAACATTAAGTTCAAAAATGTAAATCTACATTATGAATAAATTCATTATTAATAAAAAAAATGAGGATGAACATGCTCATTATTAAAATCACTCTGTATATTATACAGAGTGATTTATTTAACGTAAAACACTTAATATATAGAAAAGTATGTACTTTTCAAAAAAAAAAAAAATGTTAACATGTTTTCAAGTTGTTATACAACATTTTTTTAAAGAAATTATATTTTTATCTTTATAATTTTTTTAATTTTTTGAATGACAACAGTTTTAATTTTATACTCCAAAGCAGAATATTTTTCTGATTATTTCAATACATAAAAATTAAATATTGGACAAGCAGGTTATGAGTTATAAATATTTAAAGTATAGATAAGAGGAGTGGTAAGGTACATGGTTACCCCTAAAATATCGGTCCACTACTCCGCTCAACTAAAGTTTAAATACTAATAATTCATAAGCTACTCATCTAAAATTTGATTTTTATGCATTGAAATAATCAAAAAAAATATTCTACTTTGGAATATAAAATTAAAACTATATGTTGTCATTCAAAGAAGTAAAAACTTAAAAATATCAATACTTTGCGATGTAAAGAATGTAGTGTGATAAAAGTATACTACATATAATATGATCAACTTTTCAGGATGTATAAGTATTTATACTATTATTCTAAATATATAATGTAGATTTACATTTTTAGCAATGATATAGTTTTTTTAATTATAAATTTTATTATTTAAATAACAGTAAAATTACATTTCAATGTTGCAAAGTTGATTATATTATATAAATATACAGTGATTCCAACAAGCATATTCGCCATAATTTTTTCTATGAACAATGAATTTATTCAAATTCTGATTTTGTGAATTTTTTAAGTATTTTTAAGGATCACATTTTCAAACTCATAATCTACTTAAACAATTTACTGGAAAAATTTACTGATTCTAATTTAAAAAAAAAAAATAGTTTTCCCATAGGATACTCTTTAAATAGTATACAAAATCTAAGTACTTGAAAATAAGGTAATTCAGTATACTAAAAAATTCCAAAAATATGAATTTGAACTAATGTATTATTAAATGTAAAATGGGATTGAGCTTGCTTGGTAATCACCTTATATATATTTATGTTTTAAAATAAGTTATTTTAATAAATAATAACCTATCTTATTTTTATTGTGAAAATTCTTAATATCTGAGATTAATATTAATAGATATTATACTTTGGTTAATTTGAAAAGAAAAACTAATAATTAAAATTAAAATGAAATATAGGACTAAAAATAAATTATTAAAATTAAGTCTAATATATCTTATTATATTAAACTCTCAAGTGAAGTACTTTTTATTTTAATTAATAACAATATGTATTTAATATCACTAATATCAACTGACTAAAAAAATGTAAAAACCAAAAATTCAATTTAATAAAATTATTGAAGAATAATTTACCTATGCTGATGTCGTAAAATTGCATTTTTAGTGTGGCTGTAAGGTCGTGGCGCATTTGGATCAGAACTAAATGGATCATTATAACCATTCATTGTTTCATTAGAATTGAAATGCCGCGTTTGTAAAGATTCAGAATCCGGATGATAGTTGAAAGTAAACATTAATGCTAAAAATAATAAACAATAATTAATTCAAAACAATATTATACAACTTTAAAATTTAAAATTTAGGACACTCACAACTATCATTAAAAGCTTTTGTTAAAAATACATCCTTTAACTGTACAATATTTGCATGATTTATTTTTTTCCAAGCTTCAATTAATGGAGCATATTTTGTAATTGTAAGTCGAAAACCTATAACATCAAAAAAATTAAATAAACCTAAAAATCTTTAAAAAACTAAAAAAATATATATTTTTTTTTATTCAGTAATTTTTCAGTAAGATGAAGCATAAATATGAATAAATTATGTCATTGAGATTAAAATTTACAAGTATTTATTAAAAGTGATACTTTATTCAAACTTAAAACAGTTATTTATATATACAAAAAAAAAAATATTTATAAGTACTTTTCTAGTAAATAATATAATTAATAAATAATAAAAGTGATAAGTAAAAACTAACAAAATAGTTCATTAAATTTTTACCATGAATTCGTTTTAAACAACATTTTTCTCCAGTCTTTGAATAAGTTGCTCGGTAAGTGGATGTATTATAATTCAATATTTTAGAGGAATGTCCATATATATCTAATGGATAAACATCATGATAGTCTTCAACAGTTTCTGGTAAATCTAAAATATAAATATCATTAACTTTAAAAATTCATAAAGCAAAATCCCTTGTTTATTGAGAATATTACATACCTGGCCATTGGTTTGAGTCTGGTGAGGCCATTGATAAAGCATTTCTATGCAACAAATCTCTTCTTAAGTCGTCTTGGACATATAAAGAAGATGTTGGTGATTCAATAGACGGCATTGGTAAATATCCAGACGGATCATCAAAAATATTACCATTTGGTTGGTTAGTACCATTAGTGTCTGGGGGATAGAAATATGTTGTACCATTGACATTTTTCTATTTGACATCAAATAATAATAATAATAGTTAATATAATTTTTAAGATGTTTAAAAATGATTAGAGACAATAATATTTTGTCATATTATCTACCTGATATGCTTGTATAGGCTGAGATTTGTCTTTAGCATACATTGAGGAACCATCAGGATTATTTAACGAACTAACTAGATTTCTAGGTACGAAATCAACAGTTGGTATAGATGCCTGAAAATTGTCAACTGCCTATCATAACATGTGCATAATAATTGTAAATTTTTTTTACTATTCTAAGTGTCTAAAATAAAAAAGTGGACAAGTGAGTAGCGCTCTGTTGTACATAAGGTGTTGTGAGTCACAATAATGGATGTGTTAAATTTTAATTCAATAATATAAAATTATTGTATATGAAAAACAATTCCGAGCGAAAATGGTCTGTCAATCTACTTAACTAAGTGTATTTTATGATATTATTGCTATTAAAATAATTAATTTTATTATTAATAATACAATAGGTTGAATTTATTTTTGGAGAATACATTGAACTTGAAAATGTCATTGAGTGTTTAAAATATAATAGCATACTTTAAAAGTTTCCATAACCTACAAATAATATTTTTAAATTACAACAAAATAACTTAAAGCGTTTCTCTTTGTTAAAATATCTAATTTGACCCAAATTTTAACTTAAAGTATCTTTTAAAAAAAAAAAAAACTGCGTTAATATATTTTTTAAATTTTTTGGTTACAGTATGAACTGCTAATAAGAAACCTTGTTTCAAATTTTCAATCTTGAGTTATAAAAATTGAACATTTTATATTTTTTTAAATACATTTACAAATTTTTGAGATTTTGTGAACATTTAAACTTTTACATTTTTTTTAAAACTTTTGAACTGCTATTATTACAACTTATGAGGAATCTCATGTATTAATTTTTTAAGCTTTTTGATGCAACAAAAACTTTTTTTTATGGATATTTACCAATAGAAAAAAAAAATAAAATAATTTAAAATGTCTATTTATAGCTCAAGAGTCAAAATATTTAAAATATTTTTTGGTGTATAAAAAATGCTATAATAAACACTACAGTGAAGTTTCATGTTTCTATAGAAACTTTTTTTTCAAGTTACACCAAAAAAATCAAACCTAACAAAATGTAAGTGTATTATTAAGTTAATAATAAGACATAATAATAGTGATATGATTAATCTACAGTGGATAGCAGTAGAATAATTTACCAATTTTCTTGTGGCCTCTGGGATTAATATACAGAGTGTAATAGAAAGACCTGACAAATAAAAATTGAAAATTAATATTAGTTCAACATATGGCAATTACATGGATAATAAATTATTTAACATTTTCTTATATCTGATCATTCTTAAAAAGGATATTTTAAAAAAAGTTATTATGTTTTAAAGTAATTTACTCCAAATAAATATTGATATTTTAAAAAATTTCAAAAAATAAACAATTTGACTTAAATAAACGTTTTGAAAATATTTTATATAAATTAAGATTTAAAAATTAGGCATTTTGAATTTTTCCAAAAATAATTTAATAAAATTAAAAAATAAAAATATATACTATACTTAGGTTAACCTTAGTGCAAGCACCTATAAATTATAAACAAAACATTTTTTTTAATTATTGATTAACATAAAAAAAGTTATTTAATTTATCAGGTCATTCTGTTACACCTTGTATATGATGTAAGATATAACAATCACCTTACCGTTACTTAAAATTACCATATTTATTAATATGAATAAACTAAATACACATTAAAATTTTTAGTTAGTATGTATTATCGAAAGTATAGTAGTTTTTTTTATTTCAAATCAAGTATTAATGTTTTATAGATAGACCATAGTTTAATCATCTTTAATATACCATAAAAATACTATCATACATTATAGTATAGAATTTATGAATTTAAAATGAGTACCAAAAATATTAATGTGCATTGAGCCATTAATACACATTTCTTAAACTCAAGAGTAAGGGTTAATTATAATTAAAAAATTACATTAAATATTTAATGTAAATTAAAATTTTTTTTAAATTAGGTTACTCCCAAATTAATTGTCAAAGTCAATGAGTTTAGTACAAAAACTTGCCTCACACGAAAAATGTATGCCTCATGAAGAAATCAATTTTGATAAGTTTTATTTTATTTGAAAGATAAAGATTTTATGTAGGTTTTGAAAAATAGTAATCTTAAAAACTCTATTTTTAAAAGTTGTAATCAACTTATTTACCGCACACTTTTAAGTATTTTGAAATGCATTATTTGTTTCTGATATTATTTAAACTTAATTCAAAAATCAATCCTCAATGCAAACTGAATTCCTCTTTCAAATATAAAAAAAGAGATAAAAATCTGACTTATCTACAAGAAGTGATTATTTTTACTGAACAGTCTTGTGTGAATTTTGGCCCTTAAAATAGCTGACTCCAACACTATTAATTCTAAGTATAAACGTGGCAATTAACTTAATCTAAGAAATATATTTAATAAGATATGATTTTTATTTTATTATTTATTTACCTTTTTCATTGATACAGATGACTGGTTTATATCTAAATTAGAATAGTTTTTTGATAATGTTGAGTACAATGTTGATTGAGGTGATGCATTATTTTGATGTTTCTATATAAAAAAAAATAATAATAATAAAAATAACTGCTCATTGGAATTTAAATTATATATAAACATATTTTTTATTTATTAAGATGTATTGGTATAGTACTTCAATTATTTAATTAATATTAAATATATAAAATATTTTTGGTACACAATTCATACCATAAAAAAAATATTTAATATACCAAAATATTTTATAACTTATTAGATAAATAACTCAACTGTAATAAATAAAATTTAATATATCTGTTATTAGTTTATGAAATATTATGTAATATTAAGCATTTTATTATTGAATACAATTAATTTATAAGCTCTATCAATCATTTCCCTATGATCTCATAATATTGAGGTCAAATTTATTTGTTCCTAAATAAAATTAACTTAAGTAATACATGGATAATAAACCAAAAACCAAAAACAAAAAAATGAATTTTTCATATTATACATACCATATAAGTAGCAAGTTTTGATTCTTCTGGAGGGCCATTTTGCAATAAATTATATTGTGTCACTAGTGCCATTGGATCCATTTTTGAACTTTGGTCTTCTCGCTTTACAAAAGAAAACAAAAACAAATTATGAAACCCAACTATTTGGCAGTATCCAAAACCACAAATTCAAATAAAAATGAAAATATTTCAACACTTTAAACAGCTACTAGTCAGAATTTAAAATAACTGGTGGAAAAGGTAGGCTAAGTATTGTAACAATATTTTAATGATATATGCACAATACTGTCAATTAATTTTGTTTAAAATAAATTCGGGGAACATGTCAATACACACTTAGGTAACAACGAACGGAATCGTCTAATGGTGTGATGAAGAACGAGCACAAGAAAACCTTAAACTAATACAAATTACTCACTTGACACGACGTTAAACGTTTGAAGTCCAAAAAAAGCGTTGTTTAATCGAATACTGTAGTCGATTACCGCTACTCTTTCCGAGTGCAAATGCAAAAGGGAATTTAAATGTACCAGTATGAAGTGACTAAAAGCTTAACCGTGAAATCTCGAGTAAAGGTAATGACGATTATTGCAGACGATATCATCGCAGTTAATCATTTTTAGACAGCAACCGAGTTATTTGTTTTGTATTTTTTTTTTTTTTGAGACGATGCGAAAACGGTTGTTATTATTTCTATTGTCCGTAAAGAGTTAGTAACGCAAACGGACAAGACTGCCGAAGTGCCTAAAGAACGTACGTCAAGTCTACTACTAAGTAGCATCTACTGACCGATGAGCGTTCGCAGTACACGTCTCCCAAATCGTGTCGCAGCGGTCACTGAGTGATTTGTTATAACTTTATCGTTCGTTTTTTCTTTCCACCGAACGCACACTTGTACACATAACATAAGTCATAGAAGTAAAATAGTAAATTAATTTCTTTATCTATAAATGTAAATACTAAATAATAATAATTAATATTCTCCTCCGTGGCCGTGCCATCAGCTGCACATCAACATTGTGATTGTGATTTGTGATTTTGGTATGTTGTAGTTTGTTATTAGGCATTACTTTGTTATTGTTTTCATTGCGTTTGGAAATTATCTCATGGAAGATAAACTTTGATAATATCATAAAATAAAAACACAAAAACTAGAAAATTATAAATAATAAATTTTAAATTATCAAATGTTAACAAACATAGAACAAAAAATCGTACATAAGTATGTATTTTTGATATTTTTATGTTTCTAGATATAAAACTTATGAAGAACTTTGTACTTAGGTAAAAGATTTTTATTAGAAATAAAAAGTAGAAAATTTAAAAAAAGAAAAATTGCTTAAAATATGTTGTGAATCTTAATATTTATATTATACAGAAAAATGTAATTTAAGCAACATTGGAATGTATCTATAATTTCTGCGATTAATATTTTTTTAATGACAATCTACAATAAAAATAAAATAATAAAAAGTATATAATTTTTTTTTATTTTTAACTTTTAATCGATATCTATGACAACTCCACAATTATGCAATTACACCATTATACAATTATACTAGCTATTCTTATGACAAACATAGAAGGAACAAACAATATATAGTGATATTAAGACAGTAAAAAATATATAAAAAAAAAAAGAAAAAAATTGTACGAAAATAATATTAACAACATTAAATGACGAAACCAGCTTCCAATATTGAGTTAATTATTTTTTTAATGACCATTTCAGATTTAATATTGAGTATAGAATGGAGATTAGGGGAATCTTTAGAGACTTTATATCATTAAACAGAGACATACACTTAGAATATAATGATCAACAATCAATTAGTAAATGAGAAAAGTTACGGACGCTTTCAGTTATGTATAATGTGCAGAGAGGAGAGTCGTTTCAGTCAAGTTTGTATGCGTGATCTGGAAGAAACGAATGGCCAACGCGGAGTGGGTTAAAACGGATAATGCAGGCCTTGGTAAATCTAGGTTGTAAAACCAAGTTTTTTGAATAGAGATAATGGGGACAATAGTTTTATATTTATATGCATAGTTGGCTGATAGGTTATTCCAGTAGTTTGACCAGAAGCTAGTAATGGAGTAAAATCAGTCCAAGGTAATTAAGCAAAAGAAGATAAAATTGTATTGGATTAGCTTTGGCGCGCTGTTAACCATTTCGTTACCATATATGCCGATATGGCTTAGGATCCATAAGCATTGAATTAGACGATTGTACTGATTGAGAATATATATATGATTTAATATGAAAGACTAGAGGGGATAATTTAGAATTAAATGAATTTAATACAAGAGATTTTAAATGGGACATAGAGTCGGAAGCTATAAAGTAATTATTAGGAGCTTAATTTGAGATAAATAAAAGGGTTTCGAGGATAGCATAATAACACTCAGTAGTATAGGAAGAGGATGAAGGTTGCAGATTGTTGGAGAAAGAATATCTAGCTGATAGTAGTGAAACTGAACAGTGAGTATAGATGATAGTGAAGTTGGGATAATTATTAAGGTTGGGGTAATTTGAAAAATATTTATTTACCATCACATGAGATATTGATTTAAGCTTAATTTAAGACAAATCAGAGAAGTTATCAATTTGAACAGAAGAGGTAATAAGGGAAGAGTCGTAAGGTTGCTCATAAAATAGAAGTTTATTTGATTTTATAACATGTTGGTGAAAGTTGGATAGTGTAGGCTGCGATTGAGAGGACATTGATTTAAAATTTATTTAATTTATTAGAGGCATTGATTTGGAGGTATAGCGCTAGGTGATAAAGAGAGAATAGTAGGTATCGAATATAATATGGTTAGAATGAAAAGTCGTTAGGGTTATTCTCTATAGTGTTCTGTCGATTAGAAATATTGTTTAAATAACTACCATTAAGTGAAGAGTAAAATGATTCAATGGGTGTAACATTTCTATTTTTATATGGCATAGTACAAGGCGTCTGTTTGAGTTTTCTAGAGTTAAAAAATTATGATTTCTGTTTAGGATAAAAAAATTATTCTCATGAAGGGGATTATTAGGTTTCAAAATGTTTGATTTTGGAATCTGATTATTTACTACATCAGTGTATTTGAACGCAAAGGTATAACATCTATTTTTCTTAAATTCTAAGGTGTCTTTATAAAAAATATTTCTGTAGCCATAATTTTTTTAATGTTCTTTCAGCTTTGGTCTATGGTTACATGTGGAACTTTACATAAGAGACAGATCGGGTCTGTGGCATGGACGGTCGGACATTCAGCGATTGAGTATTTAGAAGCACCACAATGACTGCACCTAGGATCATTGAGACAGAATTTTTGAGTGTGTCCATATTATGTACAGTGATTGCACTGTATAGGAGAGCGAATGCTGGGATTAACATTGAAAATCATTTTATAGACTGAAATGTGTTGAGATATTTTGGCGAACAGGAACTTGAGTTTAACGATGCGTGTTGATACGATATTTCCATCTTTTTTGGCAGATATGCGTTTGGAGCTTACGATTAGGAAAAGTGATTGGACTCCATCCCGGAAATCGTTCTCGTTGATGTTAAAATTGAGTTTTATCATGCCAAATGAGTAGATAACATTCGATGAAATACAAGCTGTAAAGCCATATTCAGTTAAAACATCGGAGATCAAGCAGAGATTACCGTTCAAGATAGAATTAAAACTAATTTTGAATTTTTTTGAACCGGCATATTTGATATTAATAATACCGGTGAAATTAATATAAAAAAATTTGGCTGCCTTGATCGGGTATCAATTTCCCAAGCTTTTATTTAAATCGATGCATTCAACAAGTGCAATGTATAATGACGGGGCTATTATAACCGAATAATGTCTGTTGCGTGTGTTGAAACGACTTATTAATTTCATTGGAGTTATCGGCAGTATACATAAAAGTAAGCATTAGTGTAAAGTTACGTCAGGTCGAGACTCGATGTAGGATCATTAAAATTATCAGTAAATATATCGTTGCTAATGGCAATATCTGCCAACGAATTGTTGTCTGTAGATACTATATAGATACGGATGTAATATAATCGAAAGCTGAATATGACGCATTTAAAATTGGAGTATTGTTAATAATATGTTGAAGTCCAGGGGACGTGGGTATAAGTGAATCAGTATTTGACTTACGTGTATTTTTCTTTTTGGAGGTGACAAGGGTGTAGCTGGAATCCGAAACACGATTAGTCAAAGGTTTTATTTTATTGGGAGCAGATGATTTACTCGCATGCCAGTCGCCGCCCAAAGACGACAACATTTATAGGTAATTTTGTTGCACTAACGATTTGATATAATAACTGCGATACGACTAGACAGAAAAATACAACCGAACACTTCAGGTGAAACGCAAATGAAGTATATAAAATAAATAGATTTATTAGATAGACTGACCCGGTGTGCCACTATTCTATAACACAGTGGGCCGGTTATAGTATTATATTATAGCCGGTACTAGTTTATAAGTTTTGGACCGCTAACATAGATATCTATAATATTTTTATATAATTTGGTATTTATACTTTTTTTTCTTATAATATTATGAGGCAGTTGTCCATAATAAGTGGAAATTAAAAAAATTTAAAAATTAAAAAAAAAAATTTTTTTTTTTTTAAATTTAAATTTACAAATTACCATAGACAGCACATAGTACATAAATATATAATTATTAATATGGACATCAAAATAATTAAAAATATTTTGTTTCTAAAAACGCCATCGTCTTTTTAAGGATTTTATGCTGCATGCATCTACTAATAAATTCAAAAATCCAAATCGAACCCGTGCTGCCACCAATAGCTGGCCAATAGCCCAAGCAATTTAAATGAAAAGTAGGCTTCAGCTTGGAAAAATTAGTACCAAGCAGAATTCTGGTGTACACCTTTATTACACGTTATTATAAACAACATGTGAAAAGTCCCATCGATAATAATACATATAATTAAAAACTACCACGTTGGCTAACAAAGAGTAGGTATTCATATTATATTATTAATAAGCTCCAGTAGTGTTGCAATGATATACACCGCCACTCTATACGCATATGCTACGCATGACATTGTAGTCCAGTCAAAATAGGATTCCATCTCGGAAAAATTAGCACAAAGCTGAATTTTCCTATACACCTTTACTACGCTGCAGTGGCGCCAAACTAAAATTTAATAGGAGGGGCGACTATATACTTGCAGGGATACCCACCTAGTTTTAAATATGAAAAGGTAAGTGCGACCCCATCCTACACTCCTTTCAAATACCATGAGTTGAATATTCATAAAATTCAAGAATTTTAAAATGTAATACATAAATAGTAAAAGGTTCCTCATAAATTGTGATCGTAGATATTTAATAATATTAAAGATACATAGGCATGGTTTTTTATTTATAAGCATTTGAATTTTTAATTTTTAAAAAATAATAAAATTCACGAAATTTACAAATGAATTTGTAGTCAAAAATTTATAAAATGAATTGATTAGTTAAATATTGATAAATTACAAAATAATAAAGTATAAAATCTTTTTAAAATTATTTTCTCGGCTTAGTGACAAACTAACAACAATAATTTATTGACGTTTATTGTTTCCTCATATTCTCACAACACATTTCTGTTATGAATTTATGACTTATCGTTAATTTTTTTTATCTGTTTCTCATTCCGATGACATTGAATTTATTTACATTTTCCTGATAAATATGTTGTATACTCGCATTTTGCTGATTATTTTGTGTGATATTCGAAAAAATAGTATATTAAAATTGTGGTTGAGTGTTTTTAAATGAACTATATGACTATACTTGTGGGCTGTGATGCATATTATGATTCATGAACTATATGATAAAAAAAAACATTTGATAACTTTATCTGTTTTTATTAGAATGTCAACACGAAATCATAATGAGGGAATCCAACAATACATTAATCACTTATAATTAAACAATATAAAATATCACTTGCAGACAATCCTGATCAACCACCAACACACCCACTCGCCTACCCACTTACCAATAAGAGGGCATCTGTCTATTCCGAGGAGTAGGTTCGATGCCTCTGCTACAATGTTAGGTATAAAAGTGTGTGAAAAGTTCCCATCGATATCATATATGTATAAAATATTATTCGTGGTTATTCTACTTTTTTGTAAATATCTTGCTATTTATTTGTCATAAGATAAAAAGTTTTAAACAAAAATTATAGAAGAGATAATTATCTACAAAGGTGTTATAATATTATCCTGAAAGATAGTTTTTGAACTATAAAGCCTACAGCATGCAAACTTTTAAAGAAATATGATTTTTTTTTACTAATAGCAAATATCTTAGTGTAAATATTTCGGTTTATATTGGACATATGAAAATAAATATTGAATTCGAATAATTGTAAAGGAGAGAATTTTCAACAATGTATTATTGAATTTTTTTTATCGTGTACCATTTTAACCATTTTAGTGATACATAAATTAACGATAGTATTTGTATTGTTATATACTCATAATTTTGTGTGGTGAACATTAAAATGTGTATACCACAACAGCACTGCTGAAATAGTAACAAAATAATATATTATGAGTACTTTTAGTTAGCCAACGTGATCGTTTTTCTTTTTATTATTAATTTAATATAATATACCTATTAAATTAAAAAAAAAAATGGGCCACAAAAATAATGTTAAATCTAATAGCTTATAATAGTGCACTACTGTACTAATGCAGTACCAAATAAAACAAAAAATAGGTATTTACTTTAGTGGCCAAGTCTAAAGTCCCATTTGTGTTAAAAAAGATTTAAAACAATTTCTTGCTTCTGTAGTAAATTGAATAGTTATTCTATAACTTCCAACAAAAAAGATAAAATTGAATTTTACATCCTACACAGTATGTATTATCATATCTATAATTATAGCTTAATATAAAAAATATTGTCCATTTGTCCCAAAAACAAAATATTAACTATCAGTAAGAAAAAACACAAATTTATAATATAGTGTATTAGCATATAGTATACAATATGTTAATCAAATGAGCACAAATAAATACAATTTAATAAATACCAATGTAATATTTTCAACAAATGAATGCTAGTATATTACAAACAATATAAAAATGATCAATATTTTAGTAATACTATTCAGTGTTTTTATTTTTCTTATACATATAAAACATGTCAAAATCTTGATCTTTGATTAATATATATATATAATTATATAAAATTAAAATGTATTATTATAAATTAGATATAAAGAATTGAATAGATTCAATTAATTCATGAAACTGCCCATTCTTTTATCCGATCACCTATTGCCTTCATAGATTGCAGGGTTTTTGATTTACGTTTAATTTTACTGAGCTCATTAGAAAATTCATCACATCGGCACTCAAACACGTCTTTTTTGTCAATATTGTTATGCATTTTATTATTTAGAAATGTTGTAAACATAGCTGTTTCTGTAAACCATTCCAAAAAATTTCTATGTGCAGTATTAATACCTGCATCAATGAAAAATTGTTTCTGAAACATAATAAGAAATACATTAAATTCTAAACCAAAAGCAACAAGCTTTATTTTTTTGAATATATAAAATATATTTTAAATTTAAAATTAATGAATAACTTTTTTGAGGAAATTGTAATGAAACTAAACTATTTTGTATTTTAAAAGAAAAAAAAAATGGTTTAAGAGTAAATAAATTAAAAATGTAATTTAGTATATTATTTACATGCAAACTAACTGTAGATAAAACTTTTTATTTTAAGAACCACAACAAAATTAATTACCATAATTTACCCACTATAATAACTTTCAACCATAATTGTTAATATTTTAAAATGTGTTCAACAACTAAAACAATTTTTCTCAAAATCACATTTTCTAATGCATCAATAATTATTTTTATTTTTTACAGTTTTTACTATAACACATAAATATATATATATATATACATAGCCCCTTATCAAATAATTGATAACAAAAAAAAAAAAAAAAAAAAAATGCATAAGTACTATAAAGTAAAAGTAGAAAAATATTTTACGAATAATACCTGAAAATGATGTTTATTTTCTGAATTTGGTAAAATAAAAGATTTATAATGACCAACTAGTTCCACAAACAATCTTATAAGAGACTCTGATGCTAGAACTGCCTTAGTTGATTCATCTAACTCCACTTTTAATCCAATAACATTTTTCAAACCTTTTGCAATTCTTGACGGTAGAACACTATATTCATCTTTTACTTTACGTAATGCTTTGTTAGCATCCAAATCAAAAATGAAAACCTGATTAAATAACATAATTATTTAAAAATTAAACATACAAAGCTTATGTACAAATATAATATTTACTTGATCCTTTTCATTCAATTGAGAGAATATATCTGATTGATTTTCAGTTTTTAACAAACCAATAATATATGGTGTTGGAGCTTGAACAAAATCAGCAACAGATACCATTTGAGAAGGAAGAACTGATACAAGAGTATGTTGCCAAGTAAAAGGATATAGGGAAGATGTAAGCGCTTCAATGCTACTTGATAATAAACTATAAAAAAAAATTTTAAAGAAAATGTTACAAATCAAATATTTAATTTATCTTTAATTAATAACCATATAAAGTTATCTAAATTTATTTGAAACTGAATTTTAATATATTTTATTTACATTTACTGGCTAGTCCTTTGAAACAGAAATATATATAGACTTCTAAATTTAAGTATGGTTATAAGTTATGATAATTTTTGGTATATATATTAAATAGATACAAACATTAACAGAGGAAGGACACATCAACATTGGCAAGAAACATTAATCTTTTGATTGGTTCATTTGCTAAATAATTAGTGATACAATGAGGAATGTAAAAGAGAATATTGATTCGAGAAATTTTTTGTGAGACTCTGAAGTTGATTAGACTAAGATAAGTATGGTAAATCAACTTTTCCAGATAACAAATCACTTTAATCCTACTGTATATCTATGTCTAGCAAGGGTTTCCATGCTAAGGACATCAGAGATAGGGGTGTAATCATATAGTGAATGGTGCATATAAAATATAAATCTTGCAAAATTAAAACTTTCTTTGGATCATTTACAACTAACAAGAATGGCCAAATGTATGTAGGTCTCAAAGATCAGCGCTTTATTCTAAAATTGAACGGACAAACTAGTAAAACAGACATTTTAATTCATACTTTAAATTTATTTAATAAATACAATTATTTTAATAATTTAAAAGTGATCTTCTAAAACAATACAAATTCTCAAATTAAATGTTTAAAGTTTACAAATACATACTTAACTAAATAGTAAGTATACAAGGTGTTCAAAAAGTTGGTAACAATACATTAATATTCAAACACAATAAACATCCAGCATATCATTTTTCATTTCTTAATTATATATGAAATTCCAAAATAATAACTATTTAATATTTAATTTTTTTTTTTTAAATAAATAAAATACTTAATTACCTTATTGATTTGCTGAGAAGTATCAATTTTCTTTCTAACAACATTGTAGCTAACATTTGTATAAACGTATTTGGTTTAATAATGTGTAAAAGTTTTAGTAAATCATCTTGATCATGTAGAATATCAAATGGAATATGAAGTTCTCCTCCTTTAGTAGAACTATAAAATATAATTAAAATATTTAAATAAAATTATACATATTTTTAAAATATTATAATTTATTAAATTTAGCAGATAACCATAAAAAAATCTATTTTAGATTGTTTTTAATAAGTTTGGACAAAAACTCAAATCGAAATAAGTAATGTCTTATATTAAAATCAATATTTTAAAAATACTGATTTATACCTATTCCTATAATTTAACATAAATAGTTTTAGTAACTAAAAATAACAGTTAATGTTTAATCTTCATATAAGTGAAGCAGGTATTAAAATAATTTTAGAACCTATATCTCTACAGCTATGCAACAAACTCTTATCCTTAAATTATCGATTTCGTCTTCTCTGCTCTCAATTCTTACTTCTAACCACATAAAATTACCAACTAAACTAATAATATATAAACTTTCTTAAACCAATGAGAACATACAGAATTCAATTATGAGACTTTGTAAAAATGTCCAACACCAACCATATCCAGCAACTTAACCTTCCAATCTAAAAAATCCTACAAGCAATAACTAAAGCACCTTTTTATGTTTCCAACCAGTCCCTACATGATGATCTTGTCATATCTCTTATCCACAGTGTAGCCAATGCAGGTAGAACTTTTTACGGTTGATTCAACTTAAATGTTCAAATTCTTTAATCAAAAGACTTTCGTAAATACACGGTAATGCCAGGAAAAGTCTAAAAAGGTAGTTGTGCTTATTAACCTAACATCCAAATTATTCTAATAATATTGAAAATGTATATAAATAACTGTCAAAAGTGCCTTCAGTGGAAGACTTCTTAAATTTGTTATAAATGATATTGCAACAAAAAGAATACTGTGAATTAAATTATAAAAAAAAAAAAGAAAAGAAAAAAGATCCTGTATAATATTATGTATATTAATGGAATTTTCCACAATAAACTATTTAACACTTGGCTGCCACATGGCAACCGGAAACCCAAATGATTTTATTTATTGTGAAGCCAATTGGGTTGCTAGCGACCCAAACCAAATTATTTTTCAGGGGCCGCTTGTTTCGTCGGCTACCAAATGCGACATTATCTTAAATGGACTTTATTTTAATACGGCTTGGAGATAGAAAAATATAGATTTACAGTGGCGTAGACAACAAAAAGTAGATAGTTTTGAAAAAAAAAAACGATTAAAATATTCAAACTAATGAAAGCTTTATTATTACTTAAAAATATGAGAAAAAAGTTACTTTTTTATTAAAATTATATATTAAAATGTATTGTTACTGAGTATTATATATGTAATTTATCTTTATTGATGATGTTGGAAACATTGGAGACACACAAATGGTTTTTGATGGGCAAATGCTACAAAATGTTGTCACTTTTTTTGCCTTGTTTACCGCTTCTCTAAAAATAATAATATAATTTATACAGTTTAAATTAAAAACATGGTAAATTCGAAATAATTTTGGCTTACTTATAGCATAATTCAGAGGAATATTTCTTGTAGCATTCAGTGCACCTTCTTCTTATTTTTCTATTTCTCTGGCATTTGTCTTCAGTCTCTTCCAGTTGATGTTTTGTCGCTAGTCTTCTGTGGAATCTATTTTCAACTAATTTTGGTGTGACAGATGTACTTATATGTGAAACACCAGTTCTATATGAAGGTTCTAATGTAAGAAGTTTATAGACTATAACTTCTCGAAATTGACGGATGCTGAGTTTTTTTTGAAAATTATGTTGATTATACATTTATGCGTTTACAACAAATATGTTCAAAATTATTTCTGTTGCTACCTTATAATACCAACGTATACTTTTTCTTATTGGAGTACAATATGACACCAACTGGTCAGATAAATCTATTCCGGCTTTACCAGTGTTGTAGAATAGTATAACATCCAGTTTGATTATATCTTTGTGATTTCTGGTTTTTTTTGCAGTGTTTGACATGTTTAGTAAATGTCTGGTTGAAAGCAAATAAACATCACGTTTGTCTTTGAATTTTGATATTATTACACCCAAATTATTTTCAAGACCAAATATTTCTCCTTTCTTAATTTTTTTTTCAATAACAGTCTTTGGTAAAAATCGCCTATTTTTTCTTAAAGTTCCGACTAAGTGCGTATTTTTTGACAACATTTTTTTCTGCCAAAGGCACAGACGTGTAAAAATTATCCTTGACAATTGTTCGTCCTTTATTTAAATAATTTTCACATAAATCAGATAATATTGTTTCAGATAGTGATTCCCCTTTTATTGATTGTTACTCTTCGTATATTATAATTTTGAATGTATTACAAAATATTACTTAATATTCCACACACTTTAAAAAATTTAACGCCATATTTATGAGTTTTGTTCGAAATATACTGTCGAAATTTAAGTCTGTCATGATAAGGTATCATTGATTTGTCAACGGCTATAATTTCCCCAGGTTGATGCACATTTTTAAATATATCATTTGCTATATTTAATAATTTTCTAATTTTATACAATCTGTCTGTTTTATCTGCAGAATCATTATTTTCAAAATGCCAAAATCGAAGAATAAGCTCAAATTTATTTCTACTCATAATTTTTGATGCAACTTTGTTTTGGTAACATTCTGCTTTGTTCTAATAGTCGGATAATGATGGCATTTTCACGAGTCCTATCCATAATAAAAGACACAAAAAATGTTCGATGTCAACCTTAGTTAGGCTTCCAAGACGAAAATCTACTACTTCTTGACATTTTTTGCGAACTTAACATTTGTTGAGCATTTCTATTAGTTTCAATAACCATGAGTTGAATTATTTCGTCGGTAAGAAATAATTTGAAATAATTTATAGGCCCACTACCTTTGTCTAATATAACCAAGGGTTCAGAGTTTCCAATAAAGTTTAAATGTTTTTGATAATTACCTGAAACTGTATTCTAGATGGATTGAAGTGATTGAACATTATTATGTTCAGAAATTGAATGGTCCTCGTCTTTGCCCTCGTCTTCCGTAGAATCTTGATAATCACTTTCACTTTCAATTCAAAATAACGGATCAGTATCACTATCATCAATACTTTCACTTAAAGAGTCATATGATTCATTTAATGAATCTATTATCATATGTTCATCCATTTTGTACAAAATTTTATTTTATTTGAAAAATAAAACACAAAAGTAATGAAATTCACATTTATATCAAAACGGTCACAACGAAAACGAAATCTAAAAACGACTGACATTGAATAAATGATACATTGTCACAGAAACAATAACAGTGAAGATTATGATAAGCAAAAAAAAATACCAGCTAAATATAGATTTAGAACATGACCGCCGGCGACCAATAGTCGCCCATATATAAAGTCATATCATTTATAAACCACGTGCCAGTCGGCGACCCAAGACATTTCTTATCTTTTTATTATTATACAAGGTTTACTGATTAAAACTGTATAAATTTTATCAAAATCGGACAATTAAAGCTATTTTTATAAACGTAAGCAGTTCGACAAATTATGTAAAAATATTATGGTCCACCACGCTCTGAAATGACTTGGGTCGCCGGGGGTCATGTGGCAGCCAACGTGTTAAGACTTATCCAATATTTAATATTAACACATTTGATGCCTTTCATGCTTGAGAATACTTGTGACGCAAAATTTGAGTTTAAAAAAATAAAATTTTTAATGATTGAAAAATTAAAATATAAATGTACGATTTGCATGTTTGCATGTACTTCTTAAAAATACTTACATGGGACATTAACATAAAATGAATGGTTTAATCGTAAATTTGACCAAATTGTAATGCATTTAATAACAAGGTATATAATGCCAATTGGCGTCACCTGCAGTAAACGTGTTAACTAATATACATTTTAAGTTAACTATTATCTATATAAATTAGCTAATTAAAAATAGAGATAATCATTTAAAACTCAAAAATGTAAAATTATTAAGAACAATAATTTTAAAATATAAAAGATTAGTGTTTAGGTAATATTAAATATTTCAAAACATGAAGTTATCTTGTACATCTAAAAATAAAAACAAAATATTGTTTATTTACTTACAGCTCAGTACTGTAACTTGAAGGTTCAAGAGGTATATAAATTGTAGAACCAAGATCTGGAAATGGCTGGTCATATAATAATTTTATAAACATTTTCATATTGAATTCAGATAAACCATGTCTTGATTCAATTTCTTGTAATACCTGTACAATTTTTAATTTAAATTATTTAAAATTTGTCTTGTATAAGTTAGATATTATTTAGATTTAGAATGTTAAAATATTAAATACGTGCCTTAAAGTAAAAACTATTAGCTTTGATTGAAGTGTATATACAATACACCAATGGTAAACAATATGGAGCACCTTCAGGCTGTACTCTATAACAGTATCCATAGTTACGTCGACCATTTTCATCAGTAACAGTTAATGAATATGTTCTACAATCATCTGCAGTAAATGGCCAAACATGTGCATCAGGAAAACATAAATTCTCAAATTGTTCTGGTATTTTAGCCTGAGGTTCAAAAATAATTATTAATGATCTAATTTGTTAAAAAATACTTAAAAATGTATTTATTTAACCACAAGTTACTTGTATGGGATATTTATGTTTTATATAAGGTAATTTTTCTTTGGTTGAACTTAAATCTAGTCCAATTAATAAAAGTGCTTGAAATAGATGATTTTTATCATGAACAATCGTTGAACATGTTGATGTTGTTATTTTTTTAGCCACTCTACGTAAATATCCTTTCCGCTCTAACGTTTGTTCACTAATATTCTTATCTAAAAAAAAAAAAAAATTATCAAAATTATAAAAATAATTAAAAGTAATATAAAAGTATATACTTAATTTACTATGAATAAGTTAATAAAAAATATTAACAGTAGAACATTAAAAATTGATCAAGTTACAAAATAAATTTGAATTTTTTTGAAATACCTACTTCTTTTAATGAAATATTATAGAATTTAAGGACTAAGTATATTTTTAACGACTAATAAATAAAATGTTTATTTGTTTATATATATAGTTAAAAAAATCAGAAGTCGTAAAAATCAATTTTTACAGTTTTGAATTGGAATACTTGATTATGTGATTACTATCTATTCTAAATGATAATATAATAAAATTAATAGATGTTATAATCAAAAACAAATTGTTACATAAGAAATACATTGTTAATATCTCTTATCAAAGCACCATTAAAAATCTTGCATTTTAAGGTGATTTGATTATCAACACTTATTAAATTAACTTTTAACAGATTTAGATAGTTTATTTTTCGCTAAAAAACAGAATATTTATATTAGTATATACAATAACACTGTTAAATATTCAAATTAATTTTTTCAGGCAATTTAAGCATATATTTAAAATTTGAATAAAAATAAATAAATTTAATTACAGTTTAGTACCTATGTTTTGATAATTTTAATAAATATAAAATGCTCTAATTCCATAATAAAAAAAACTAATAAAACAAATTTTTTGATAAAATAACTACTGCAATTAGCAATTTTAATTTTTAAATTAATGTTATTTCAATGCCAGATTGTTAAAAATCTTCCTGTACACTGTACTAAATTTACAAATTTAAGACTAAAAATCTGGATGATATTGGACTTGTTCATATAAAAATTACTTATTATTATATTAAATTATATAAGCTGAATAATAATAAATTATAATTGCATCAATAATATTAAAATAACAGTTTTATTGGACATTAATGTAATCTAATAATCCTTTCATCGGTTCATTATGTGACCTATAATAGGTGTTCTATAAAAATAAAATGATCTAGATAGACAACTAAATTAAACAATAAATATTATTATAATCACACATTTCTAATAGCTTAAAATTATGTGTTTTTATCATTGTTAATTTATATAATTATTAAGGACTCATATTTTTTTTACAAATTAATTCTATAGAAAAAAAGTGAATTAATATAAAGGAAGAAAAATAATTATTAAGTTATTCACTTACCCGTTAGATTATTTATTGATCCACCAGAACTGTCTTCACAATTAGAAATTGATTCTGAATCACTTTCATCTTGAGTTTTAACAAATGTACCATACGCTTCATTCATTAACATTTGAATCTTGTAAAAGTAAACAGTATTGACAGTTAATTTAAGTAGATACAAATTATATATAAAAATTAAAATTAAATAAATTATTTATATCAAATAATACTTTTCTTTTATGACTCATTGTCATATTTTCGTTTGTTTTTAAATTCAATCCATCTGTAGTATCAATTTGAAAATATGATTCAGATTCTTTCAAATTAATTTCAGAATTATAATCTTTAATTGGCGTGGACTACAGATTAACAAAAAAAGATAGATTTAATATTATTCATAGGTATTATAAATGTTTTAGTAATAGATAAATAAAAAAATCAAATAGACAATCATTATTTTAATTATTAATCAGAACTTACCATATAATGTAGATTAGATTTATCGGAATCACAAACCCGATCATTACCAATTATAAGTGTATGACAATTATTAACATTGTCAATATTTAGCCTTGAGTTAGGTTTAAGGAATATTGGTTCATCATATATATGCTCTGTATCATTTTCATTAAATGATTTTCTAGTTAAATAATTCTGTTCATCTGTTTGATGTATTTTTAATGAGTTACCATACACTTTATCATTTTCTGAACACTTTAAAGACTTTGCTAAATTGAACAAGTTAGATTTTTTAGAACTTATATTTGAATTACAATCTTGTCCAGTCATCTTTTCATCTTTTGGTCCATATGTATGAGAATTTTTAGTTATAAACTTTTCTAGTTTTTCCAACATAACTTTTGGATCAGACTTGGAATTTTTATGAGATTCCATTGTAAAATTATAAGGAAGATATATTTGTTTATCATGAGCAAATGTTCTTGGTGGCTTTTTAGGAGGTGGACCGATTGGTAAATATGTTTTAAGTGGAAGTTCAATATTTTTTTTCGGAACTTTTGATTTACAAACAGTAATGCTGTTATTTTCTAGTTTCTTTTTCAAACAGTTTATGGGAGATTTTTGGTCAGTTATAAGTTTATTTTTATCATCTTTTGCATATGTGTCTAGGTATAATTTTTGATTTAAACTGTCAGTCTTATTATGAGAATCAGTTAGTGTAGTTTTATTACACTCACTACTGTTTGAAATAATAATATTACTAAATTCTTTCGCATTGTTAGTTACCACCAAGGCCTGTGAATGATCTACTACTAGCTTTCTCGAAATGTTTACATCTCGTCTGAACGCAGGAGTTCTTTTAATATTTCTCTTGTTTGCATTATTCTCGTATCGTTTCTTGTCATCCAATCCTGCTTTCTTCGAGCTTTGAAATGATTCAAATCGTTTCGTCAATACGTCTACATTAACTGCGTTAGTTTCATTCATAATTTTGATGATATCATTGGTGAAAATTTCACATTTTATAACGAACAAAGTTACGAGAAAAAAAAAATTTAAATACTTTGAAGAGAGGAAAAAAATAATTACATATTAAATATTTATATTATATTATTTTCACGGATAATAATTATTTATAGCAACCATCGACCACATCACGTATTCCGAACACACTGTTTAGTGTACACGAGTGAACTGAGTTACTGAACTCTGTCAACTCTTAATGCTAAATGCAAGTTGCAACGCTTAATCTAGTCTAATCTTAACCAATAATAACAAATTATGAAAGGCGCAACTCATTATTAAACACTGTATGAATGTGTGATAATAATTAATAACAATTATCAACGCAACATTATAGGACATAAAAAAAATGAACAAGTTTTTATGAATAATAAATTATGATATAAAATATTTATTTATACACTATCAAACATCACACATTGGTATGTTAAATTATACGATAGTCGGCACCTTGGTAGTCGCATGCACTCATTGTACTATTGTTGTTACCATTCATTCTAATATATATGGTCTAATGGTCGTTACCATTATATCCCAGTACAACCGGTTAATGCAAAGAAATGACTGCATCAGCTGTTGGCCGTATGGCGTATGCTAATTAGTTTTATTCAATGATATGATATGTCACAGTTAAGTTTCCATTCTGTATTTCTGTATAACTACACTGAATACATTCACTGACTTTGTGGTCATATTATTTATGTTGTTACATATTATTTTTTATCACAGACCGACATGACGACTGATGACTATTCTGTAAATATATTGACCACCTGTTCTTAGTTTATTTTCATATTCTATCATTTACCTATATGTTTTAACAAATTATTTCCTTTTTTCCTTATGTCAATTATTAACTATTATCACTATTATTTTTTTCAATATATAGTTAGTAATTCACAATTTATGATTATCCTGAGATCAATATTTATAAACTCTTATTACATTTCACTTGTAATTATATACCTACTTCACATATTCTAATTAACAGTTCTATAAAAAAAATTCATATTATTATCTATTGGTTTAGTAATAAACTAGAAAATTCAAATTAGTAAGCAATTTCAATAGTACAAGAAAATATGATGCCTAGAGGAAAAAATGGTTATTCTTGGGAATTAAACTCAGGAACTCAAGACAGTGAGGTAAGATTGAATTCATAAAAACTTAGCTTATTCAAGACGATTAATTGTACAGTGAAGGTTGATCTAAAGATGAATTATTAAAATGTATACCATTTATTGAAAAAATAAAAGGAAAATTCAATAAATGATCATCTTTAATGTGCATCATTTAAGTTGTCTATATTTATTACTTTAATTCTATTTAATTTGATTAACATTATTACTTCTAAAGTTTTCTTCTACTATTCATTAGTATAATTAATTTCCTCAAGGATCAAATTTTTAAGTAATCTAATAAATTATCTTACAATTATAGTTGTATAGTTGTATGGCATTATTGTGTATAGATAATAGTTAGTTAAATTATTTTTGAAAATGTAAGTCATTTACTTATACCATACAATTAAAATAAATAGGTATATATTAAAATTAAAATAAGCCATTATATTTAATATTTCTTTATTAAATGCAAGAATACAGTATTTAGTGATTAAACATACTACTACATTTGGCTATATTATTTGGAACTTATTTTTAAATTTTTTTTCATATTAGCCTTTACTAGAAAGGGATACAGAAGATCCAGATGATGTGTTATTTGCATCCCGCCCAAGCACATCAACATTTGTGGCTGATATGCTTAGTTCACATTCTCATAAGATGAATAATCAACACAATCAACTTGACCTTATATCTAATTCCGTAAAAACTGAAAAATGTTTCAGAAGATATAAGTGTTGAATTAGATCATCAAAATTTGTAAGTAGATTTAAAATTATAAATTTCTCAGTGAGAAAAAATTTCAAATTAAAAACAGTTTAATCAGATACTTTTATTTTTGATAATAAGCTGTTGTTTTAATATTGTGTTACATTTTCATAATGTATAGATTTTGACAGAAAAAATAAATACTCTTTCATTTAATTATATTATAAATGTATATTTAATTTTTTTTAGAATGCTAGAAAATTTAAGCACTGAATTAGACAAAACAGAATCAAGATTAGACATGGTATCAAAAAAGGTGGCACAAGTTCTACAGTTATCTGATGGTAATTTTAATATCATATTGTATTATTTCAATATTTTCTTCAGCCTTTAAATTTTAAATTTAAATATAATAAATATTTAAAATCCTTAAGCTGAAAACCCATTAGCTTTAGACAATTCCTAACTTCTGTTTTAATTACTTTTAATTTTATATTTGTTGTTGAATCAATTATTGTACTACTTTAAATGCTTTACCTGGAGCATTTTTCTTGACCCCTTTCACCCAATCATTTTTTTTTTTTTAATTGAAATTCTAAAACACCAAAAGAAAAGACAATTTCTATAATAAAAATAATTATTAATATTGATATTAACTCAAAATAAAAAAGCCCAGTGGAGATCTAACTATACACAGAATGTGTGTAAATGTCACTGCTAATCAGATTGCCTCAGAATTACTCAAAAATGGTAAACCAGGAAGGATAATCAAACTGCATAAAATCATAAGAAACGAAAACAATGAATGCCATACTTTCCAACAGGACTTTCAAATGAACGAACTCATTAAATAAAGAATGGGAAAGCTGCTGGGTATGACAAAATTGTAATAGAACCAACATTTCAGTTAGAAGCTAAGTGATGGCTACTATGGTTATTAAATATGTCTTTATAGGAAATGTGTACCCAAAAGCTGGAGAAAATCTAAAGAAATAGCCCTTCCCAAACCAGGAAAAGGTCTAAGTGATCCTAAAAGCTATAGACCCATATCCTTGTTATGCCATATCTATAAATTATATGAGAGAATAATCACGATCCGCATTAAAACTCAAATAGACAAATAACTAATACTGAAGCAAGCTGGCTTTAAATCAGACAAGGCCTGTACGGGCCAAGTGCTTAGAATGTGTCAACACAAAGACGATAGCTTTGAAAACAAAAACATAATTGAAGCGGTTTTCGTCAACCTTATAGCTGTGTATGATATAATTAACCATAATAATTTCAAAAAGTTATTTCTATACCAGAGATTGGCAATTTGTCCAAATAATTGCTTCTTTACTACAAAATCATCGATTTAGGTAAAGTTGAACAATAAGTGAAATAGATGGAGAATCCAAAAAAAAAATGGCTTACCGCAAGGTAGCATGCTAGACCCAATGCTCTTTAGCTTATACATAAATGACCAACTCCGAAAGACACAAAACACTTTTTATATACAAATAATCTTGCAATCATAGTTCAAGACACAACTTTTGACAATGTAGAAAACAAACTAACAAATGCACTAAAAGTCATGACCAACTACTACAACAATAATCAATTAAAACCTAATACAAACAAAACCCAGGTATTTTGCTTTTACCTATGAAACCAGGATACCAAGAAATGCTGGTTAAGAAAAATACTGTAGAGTACTGACTACCATGTGTATCTAGGCGTCACCCTAGAAAGGACCAATATTTAGGGAACATTATTCCAAAACTAAAAGGAAAGTACTCGTACGGAACTACCTACTTAGAAAACTCATACACTATGCGTATCTCTTTCTGTTTTGCACTTCTATTCAGTATAGTATAAACACTTTTTCTTATGTTTCAGACAGAAGACAATGGATGGCAATTGGAATTTTAGTTGGTATTATTTTAATAACTATTATTCTTTTAATAATTTTGTAAATTATGTTTAAACATTATATTTGGTAAAAAGACTGATTTTATTTATTTATATTAATATTATATTTACTTTTCACATAAAATATATTGATATACTATGATAAATGTAACATATATTGCCCTAAATTCTAGTATCAAGAATCTAGTCTAAATTCCATTATCACTTAATTTATTGTTTTTCTGAATATATTTTATTTTATATATTTGAAATTAAATATTATCAATGACAAATTGATAAATTATTCAACAATTTGTATAATCTTACTTTAAAATTTGTTTTTCTTTATTATATCTATAAAATATTTTGTAGAGGTAGGACGATTTTAGAATCAATACTTGGTATTGGTTTATTTTAAAAATCGATATTTGTACAGATGCCAAAAAAAAACCAAAACCAAGCATAAAATATTACAATTACAATTGATATAAACATCAACCAACTACATAGATAGCGACTAAACATATTATATTATCAAAAATAATAATCAAAATTATAAATATGTATCATAAATAATTAGTACTTTGTTTATTTATTAATAATAATCAATAGTAATATTTTTATTCAATACTCCCAGACATAGCGCCATATCCAAAAAAAAAAAAAATATTAATATGTAAAATTTATATTATTGGGTATCGGTTTTATATTGATAAAATTGGTACCGGCCGATCCCTAATATTTTAATTTAATTTTACCGTTGTATTTATTTGATTATTTTCTTCTTACGCATATAATAATACTATAACAAAACTATTTAAATCCTTTGCACCTTTCACCTTCCATTGTACTTGGTTCACACTAATTGGCTAAAATGCTCAATTTTAATGCAACTGTATCAATTTTTCATAGGGATGGTGGCAATAATGCCAAAGTCTATGCGAAGTCCGGCTACAGTCTCATTTAATTTACATCATAACTTTGTTATAAGTAAATAATAATATAAGAATATATTGTGGGGTGGTGGTAATAGTGGTAACTAATCATCTTTGACATGGTATTTCTTATTAATGGTCTTAAATTTGTCATTTACTCACATAACACATTTTCCTTAATTTAACATTATTTACACCCAGCAGTTTTCTACCTCTTGGAGTTTCTACAGAGTCATTTCCATACCTAAATCAAACTCAAACACATCATTTCGTCCTATTGCACTATCTTCTGCTTATGCAAAGTTTTTGAGCATATACTCAAAACCAGACTTGATTGGTGGCTTTAATCCAATTCTATTCTACCTCCCAACCTCTCGCGTTTAGGAAAGGCATGGGTACCACTGAATGCCTCTCAACCTTCATTGATAATATCTATCACTTCTTCAATAATAAGGAATTTTTTGTTGCCACTTTCATCGACATACGGGGTGCGTTTGAATCTGTCAAAATACACATTCTTGTCGATCACATTATCTCCTTGAATGCCCCTCCGGAATTTGGTAACATATTACTTTCTCTTTTCAACAAATGGAATCTCGTTTTCTCTTCTCCTTTTGGCTCTACTAATACCCATTCCACATACACAGGTCTACCACAAGGGAGTTGTCTCAGTCCCCTTCTCTTTAACATATATATGAACATTGTTGCAAAGTCTCTCGAGGTTCGGTCACAATTGCCTTATCTACGCTGATGATATGGTCATCTATTCTTCAAATAAATCTCTCCATCTCGCCACCGAACTCTTAAACGCTGCTCTTAAAGATCTAAAAATCATTTTATCCAATATATATCTGGAAACTGCTCCTGAGAAATGTAAATCCTTAATTTTTACTCGGCGCAGATATACTGATCACCCTAACATATACTTAGACGATTATCTTCTTCCCTCTTGCTACCACCGTTACCTATTTAGGCATTACTCTCGACACTAAACTGCGTTGGCTATTTCATATCTTATCACTTTCTGCCTTCACATCCCGCTGATCTACCTTTCCTTAGGACTGTGTCCAATACTCAGTGGGGATCTCTCCTTCTAGCCTGTTATCCATTTATCACTCAATCATACGTTCTAAATTGGACTATGGTTGCTTTTTCTTTGGTTTGGCCGCCTATTCCAACTGGAAAAAAATAAATATAGTTCAAACGTCTTGTCTCAGAACCATAATGGGATATGTAAGATCGAGCCCTGGTCCAGCGATTGAAGTATTGAGACTATTTGTCCTCCTTTTAATATCAGGTGCCGGAAAATTAATTTTAAAATCTTTAACTCATTCCAACAATAATATATTCAATACCTTTTATTCTTTCTATATCACCTGGCGTTATATGTCTAAATCCATGCCCGTCCTCTCTATTGCTGCCTATTCTCTTTCCAATTTTCACCAATATGATATGAAATCAAATAAACTTCTGCTCTATGAACAACTTTATGACTCTCTTCTTTTTACTCCCTCAGTTCATTTTGATAACTTCTCTAATTTTACGTACATTGAGCTAAAATCTGTCTCATTCTTTTGTCAATAAACTATTTTCTAATTATCTCAACCTTATTTATCCTAACTCCACTATTATCTATACTGATGGATCAGTGTCTCCCTTATCTGCCTAATATTCGTTCTACATACCTGAATTACACATTTCTTTTTCCAACAATTTACCTCCCTCATCCTCTTCCTTCACAGCTGAATGTTATGCTATTCTCGAAGCTCTTCTATTTATTTCAAATTTAGCCCCTAATAATTATTTAATCGCTTCTGACTCTGTCCTGTTTACAATCCTTTATATCAAATCCATTTTATTCTAAATTATCCCCTCTAGTTTTTCAAATTAAATCATATATATATATATGTTCTCAAGCAGTCAAATCGCTTTATTCAACTTATGTGGATCTCTAGCCATATTGGCATACATGGCAACGAAGTGGCTGATAGGCTCACTAAAACTACCTCCAACGTAATCTTTCCTTCCCTGGCGCAATTGCCCTGGACCAATTTTCCCCCTGTATTACGTCGTTAGCCTTTGGTCCTGTCACTAGAATAACCTGCCGGCTCACTTTGCAGCTAAATATAAAACAATTGTACCCAAAATCTCCAATAAAAAAACTTGGTTCTACAACCTACACCTACCAAGGTCTATCATTGTTCATTTTAACCGACTCCGTATGGGCCATTCGCTTCTTCCAGATCATGCATACAAACTTGGCCTAAACGACTCTCCCCTCTGTACATTACACATAACAGAAAGCGTCTGTGACATCTCTCACTATTTGATTGTCCCTCATTGTATGCCAAGCATACATCCCTAATATAATATTAATATATAATAAATTATTAAAAAAATAATTAAATATTATAGTATAATTATAAATATATTATAATATATTTTATTAATATATAATATTAAGTCTATGAACATTCCTCCCACTCTCCCTTCTATACTTAATTCTCAAGTTGAAACGGTTATAAAAAAAATAATTAATTTTTTATTGGAAGCTGGCTTGTAATTTAAGGTGGTAATATTAACTGTGCATAATATTATCTAATTTTATATTATTCATTTCTTTTCATGTACTTTTTACTATTTAACCTATATTGTCTTTACTATAAAAGTGTCACATAATTTTACTGTTATTACATTTGTGCAACTAAATAATTGTTGAGCTATTATAGTTATATACTAAAAGCTAAATTAATAAAAAAAAAAAAAACAATATTTACCAATAAAATTATGGAAATTTCAATTATTTTAAATATAAGTAAATGTACATATATAATGTATTTTAAAGTATATTATTTTTATTTTGTTATTATTTAATTATAATCATACATTGATTTAAAAACTAACATTGTTTTATTCAGTATAAATTAATAAATATACTATAATAATAATTTTTGATGTATGAGTTATATCATTTTTGATAGATTAATCGGTTATTATAATATTGCTATTAATATGCATACGTCAAATTATAGTAAACATTAAATAAATAACAATAATTTATATAAAAAAACTGCAATTAGTCAATTTAGAATATATAATTATCATTTATCAACACAATAGTTATAATTGAAATTAGCTGAATACGGATCAGAATATTGAGATAAATTATGTTCTCTGTAATACACAATATATTGCGGATAAAATTCATAATCATTAAATTTTACATAAACCATACCATTTGTTGATTTAGCAGTATCAAAAACATTAGGTATAACATTCAAGTTATAATTGACAGTAACATCTTTGATTCTTTGAACTAAGACTCGGCAAATTATAAATGCTCGTTCAATTGAAATTTCTAAAAAAAGATTTTAAATTAGCATGAAAACAGGAATGATTGATTATTTAAACAATAGATTATATTAATCAAACACAACAATATCAACAAATTTAATTGCTTAAAAAAAAAAAATAAATAAAATAATTAACTCACCACTATTGAAGTTATGTCTGGATGGAATAAAAGGTTCAGCAAAATTAGTATCCGTAATATGGTCCATAAGCCATTTGGTCGCACATTCTAATCCTTGGTTATATGTATAAAATAATGCTCGTTTGATTGCTTCTTTTGGAAAACCCATATTAATAAGTATATGCATTAGATTTTCATCGTAATCTACTGTAAAAGTTGATCCTGATTTAATATTATTAATTATATTTTAATGAAAATAAAAAATGTAATTTGATTATATTCAATAAATGTGTCAATTATCTACCCTGAGCACATGATGCATATTTGTTGGCATATAAAGGGCAATATGAAAAGCATACACCTTTTCCATATCGACAACGACTTGTGAAACGCCAGTCCAAATTATTCTCAGCAATTGATTGAACATTTTTAGTCGCAGTAACATGATATAAAAGCCATTCATTTACCATTATAGTTTTAGTATTTATTTCCATTTCATTTTTTCTTAATGAGTATAAGCCCCAAAGCAGTGGATTTTGTACTTTATGAACACTTGTAACCTGAAATTATTTAAAATTAACAATTCAAAAAAATACATCATTAATATACAAGTCATAAATTTTCATTAAAACTTACATCAAAAAGATCATACAAATGTCTAATTTCTTCAACTTCATACAGTTCTGAATCAACTACTGGTTTAATAGAATAATCATTCATGATCGAGCTATAATTAATATAGCTCATATAAAAACCAAATTTTATTATAATATTAATTAAATAAATATATGCATAAAAAACTCAAATATTAAATCAATGTTTGTTGTTTTAAAACCTTGTTAGATATTTAAATTATTGTTAATAAACTAAATTGATAAGATTTTTTTTTACTAAGCTACTACTTAAGACTTAAAAGTACACAAAAATGTTGAGTGATTAATGTTATTATACACTAAACAAATTTCATTAGCAACTTTATCAAAAAATTAAACTGGAAAAATAGACAAGTATTTTCACACCTATTCTGATATTCCATTATATTTTAGTAAGACTTTGTTGAAAAAGCATCATTTTACATTTAATTGGAAATTGTCTTATATAATTGCAACTTAAATGTAAAACCGAAATATACTAAATAATATATTGTTGGCTTGAAGCAAAACTCACTACATCAAAACAGCAATATTTAGTAAAGTATTTTTACTTTAAAAAATTGTATTTAACACTGTTAGTAAATTTTGAACTAAAAATTTGATGTTTAGTGCCCCTACACAAATTATAGACTTCCAAGTTTATAAACAAGATGGCGTAATGAAAAAAATAATCGAAAATTTGACTTTAATAATTTTTTGCTTTAAGCCAAAGATATTATACCTGAACCTAGTACATACTACATTACATAATATATTAAAATATTTAACTCCCAGTATTTTTACGAAGTAGAACAAAATCTCTCAATTCATGGGTGATATTCTTTTTACTTATTACTATTAAAGTATTAACGTTTTCGAAAACATTTCAATTTTTAACTCTTTAAAAAACAACATTAAACAAAAAAATTATTTTTAATTAAATTTATATTTTATAATGTGTGTATACTTGGTCTATCATATATTAATGTTACGAAAATTACAACTATAAAATGAATTTAAAAAATGGAGATTTTATCCAGGAAGATTATATTCTAGTAAAAATTTATAATATCGTTAACAACTTTAGACATATTTAATTTACGTACCCAACAAAATATTTTGATGAACAGACACAATCACACTATAGTAGATAAGTAGACGACGCCTTCTATATAAAATATAAAAGTAATAAGTACACTCGTCTTCCGCCAACAGACTACTTTGAAATTTATTGTAATTTGGAGTTTGTATGTAAAGTGTAAAGTAAAAAGGCACCAAGCAAGAATACCATAGCAATTAATGTCAAAATATTAAGTGTAATATTATATTACAGTTGTATATTATATTTAATATTTATTATTTTCGGTAACGGCAGACGATTGTTAATAGTGATAACGTGGGATTCCCAAATAAAAGTTTATTTTTATTTAACTTTTTAATTATTTTACATTATATTCTTGATCACGGATTAATATTATATACTTAAATTTGTGGGTTTATCCTATCTTAGTCTGTAACTTAAAAACGAATAATCACGTAACACTTTAAATTTTCACAATATGTGTAAATGACCATTTTCCATAAAAGATAAAATTTTCAAAATATTTTGACTTTTATAAACTTTTATTATAGTCGTGAAACATTTTTGACTTTTTTAAAAAATTTTTTAATAAGGTACCTTCAATAAATAATTTTTTGTGTAGTCAAAAAACTTTAAAATTTAATACCAGATTCCTCATAAGTAGTTTATATTGTAACTAAAAAATTTAAAAATTTATTAACACAGTTTTTTATAGACATTTTTTTTACAAATTTGAATGAAATTAGATATTTAAACAAAGAATAACAATGTCAGTAACTTTGTTGTAATTTAAAATTATTATTCGTGGTGATTTATAAAATTATAAATTTTACTATATGCAATGATATTTTCAAAATATTTTGATTAATTTTAAACTATTACCCATTTAAATTATGAACCTATTTACACTGCTTAACGGTAGGTGGTATTGACTCAAAAGTTAAAAACAATAATAATACAATCTATGACAGAAATATAAAATAATATGCACTATTATAGTATTAAAACAATTAAATATTAATCAGTATAATAAATGCAATGTTTTTGGCAAAAACTAAATCAACCTACTGTAATACTATAATGTAGAGTTTAAGACAATAGTAAAATAAGTTACTTTAATAACGATATAAAAAAAGGTGAGCAAGGGGGTTAGGGCTGTATAGTAGGTGTTAAGTCACTGTAATGGATGTGTTAAATTTGAATCTAATGATGAGTAGAAATCTATATCAAGGTGATATCATCAATTAATATTATTTTTAAACTTTAAACAATATGAAGAATCAATCTTTGATGCTTGATACAATCAAAAATGTCTAGTTTTTAGAAGTAATTAGTTAGAAAGAAGAAGTTAGAAAAATGTCAAATCATGAGTGAATTGATATTACTACAATACTTTAATATCACACAATTTATGAGATAAGCATTACGAATACAACTTAAAAGAAAATTGCACAAAAAAAAATCATCTACATTTTTTTCTGCATTTTTCAATGTATTATTTCAAAAATTACTATATTTCGCGTAAGTTGTTTGTAGTACAAACTATACTATATACAGAGTGTCACGGAAAAATATAACAAATAAAATAATTTATGTTCTAATAAATATTTTTTTATATAATTAATAGACACTTAAGCTACATATATAATAGAAAAAAAATGTTTTTAATTTTTTAATAGTAAAAATAAAAAATTTTAAATTTGATAAAAAATTTTTTTGAATAATGTAAAATAACCAATTTATAAATACGATTTTTAGAAAAATTTCGATGGTGAAAATATTCCTTAAAGTGCAATCGGTTATTTTCTACATTTTTTCAAGTTTTCAGAAATTCTTGGAAAAATAAATCGATAATATTCATTGTAACTAATTATCAGTAATAACTGATGATAGTGGTTTATTTTATTACAATAAAGGAGAAAATAATAAAAATTTCCAAGAACTTTAAAAAATTGTAGAAAATAAATGATTGCACTTTAAGTTATTTTCACCAACAAAATTTTTCTAAAAATTATATTTACAAATTAGCTATTTTACATATTTCAAAAAAAAATGTTATCAAATTTAAAATTTGATAAAAAATAAAATATAAATAAAATTTTTTTTATTTTCACTTTTAAAAAATAAAAACTTTTTTTATATTACACATGTAGCATAAGCGTCTATTAATTATATGAAAAAATATTGATTAGAACACAAGTTATTTCATTTGTCATATTTTTCTGTTACATTTTATATACAGTAAACCTATGTTGTTCACAACACCACACTAGTTACCTTCGCCGATGATTTAGCCATAACTTAATCGAACTTCGATATAATCACTGCCACAAACAACCTTCAATACTACCTGGCTCAACTACAAGATTGGTTCGATTTATGTTAAATTAAAATCAATGAAAGCTAATCAACTCGCATCACCTTTACCCTTAGTTCGAAAAATATTCTTTCTGTTCACCTTAATAATCAATTAATCCCCAT